>VMDO01007258.1:49635-92670 GCA_007922755.1 Pedetes capensis
TCCATATCTTTGCTATTGTGAAAAGCGCTGCATTGAACATGGAGATGCAGGTGTCTCTGTGGTATGATGACCCATCTCCCTTTGGGTAAATTCCCAATAGTGTTATAGCTGGGTCATATGGTAGATCTATTTTTAGTTTTTTGAGGTATCTCCATATTGATTTCCACAGTGGTTGCACCAATTTACAGCTCCACCAACACTTCTTAAAGTAGCAAACCTGTATAAGTTGAATAAGAACATGCTCAAGTAGCTAAAAATTCATATTTGCATAAAACCTAGTACTGTTAACTCAGAGGACACAGCTGTTTATGTTAAATCAACAATATTAAATTAGTTTCCTTTGTCAAAACTTACCTAAATTATGTGAACTTGAATCCTTAAAACATTCCAGTTAGTGTTTATAAGAATATATTTTAACATATTGAAATTAAAAATCAATGTTCTTAATTTATGGGAATTTTAAAAATATTTCATTTATATAAGACTTTATTTAGCTATGTGCCATGGCACATACCTATAATCCCAGTGACCCAGTGAGTTGAGGCAGGATGATCGCAGGTTTGAGGCCAGAGGCAGCCTACACAACTTAGCAAGATCCTGTCTGGAAATAAAAAATAAAAAAGGGGCTTTGGGCTGTGTGTGCAGCTTAGTGGTAGAGCACTTGCCTAGCATGCAGGAGGCCCTTGGTTCAATCCCCCAGTGGTGGGGTACTCACCTAGCATGTGCAAGGCTCCGGGCTAGCCACCCAATACTTTAAAAAGAAACTTATTTTGCTTTAAGTCAATCAGAATAGAATTTGTTTAAAAATATTTATGATATAATTTAGTATTGCCATTTGAAGGTAGGAAAATATTACATACCTATGTTGTTGTCGGGTGCTGTTGAGTTGTGTCTGACTCATAGTGACCCTTATAGGGTTCCAATGGCTGATTGTTTCTGGGATGCTTGGGAGTGGATTGTCACTTCCTTCTCCCATTTTTGCAGTGCTAGAGATCAAACATGGGTCCTCAGAGTGCCAAGAGAAGCCCTCTACCAACTGAGCTAAACCTCAGCCTTACATACTTATAGACACATAATTATATGCACAGAGAACCTACCAGTTTTAGTTCTAAAACATCACCTTAAGTCAGGCATAAACAGAAGTACAATACACACTTGTTCATATACAAAGGGCTCTTGTCTTCCCAGTGGGTATAAATTCTTCAGGTTTAAAACAGAGAAAAGTAGATAAACAAACATAAAAGAATAACAAGCTTGGTCAGGTGCAGTGGTCCATGCCTGTAATCCCAGTGGCTCAGGAGGCAGAGGCAGAAGGATCTCAAGTTCAAGACTAGAGGCAGTCTGCATAATTTGGCGAGACCCTGTCTCAAAAAGTCAAAAAGTTAAAAAATGGGCTAGAGGTGCAGCTCAGTGGTACAGCAAAGGTACTTGCAAAGTACACAAGTGAGAGGCCCTGGGTTCAACACTCAGTACAGCAAAAAAAAAAGAAAGAAAGAAAGAAAAAAGAAAAATAAATCCAAGCTCAATGCTCCATTTTCTGTCATCTTTCATCTAACAGAAACAAAATATCTATAAACCATTAATTCATTTATAGATTGCTAAATGACCATAAAACAAACTAATAAATCCATCACTAGAAGTTTACTGCTTACTCCATAAAAGTGCAAATCAAGTCCTTTCCACACTAACGAGAGGCTAGAATCTGGAATATACAGTCAGGAATAAGGCTCACCTTTAGGTGCCCAGAATGTTGGGCAGAAGCACAGCACCAAGAGCCCCAAGTTGCTTATATCTGGCAGAAGAGATGGGAATCTACAGGCAAGGTACCGTTCCTGAGTCATGGCACCAAACTGTAAAAATAAAACCAGACAAGTGAAGAGAGTACTGTTCAGGGTATGGCAATGGCGAGACCTCCCCTGAGCTGAGGCTCATGCAACTGTCCAAGCAACCTGGGTCTAAAGGAGATTTTATAGGTGATGATAGACATGGGATGTGGCATTTAGTTATTTTGCAGACAGCTGATTTCTAAGAAATTTGTGAAAGAAACAGGAAATGAGGCTAGTGAATTTCCCTGAAATCTAACCTCAGCCAATCAACTATGAGACAACAGGATGTTGGGCAGTTGGGTGCAGTACCATATGTCATACCGTGGTGCCCACCCCACCTACACCTTCTTACACCATGCATGTTTTCCCCTTTATTATCTCTATGTACATCTCTCAATTTGCACTGATACTGCCCAAATTAGCATGTCATCTTATCCTTACAAACACTGCCATACTTTCTAAATGATCTCCTTCCTTCCAATCTCTTCCTACAATTTAGTTTCTACACAACAGCCATAGGGAACTAAAGCAAAAATCTAATTTTGTTACCAGTCTGTTTAAAATGCTTTTCTCTCTCCTATTGCCTTTTGAAGAAAGTCTGCACTAAATAGTATGACAGTGAAAACCTTTCTTTGTTGGTCCTCTTCCTTTCTTTTTCCAGCCCTTAGTAAACTCTATAGCTCAGCTCTCTTGAATTGCCAGCAATTCGCCCATCCCATGTTCTTCACATCTAGGCTATTGCTCTTTCTTTTGCCTTTAAAGCCCTCCTTCCATCTGTCTAAGTCCTAATATATGCTATGTGGAATTTAGATGACACATACTGTATTAGACCATTTTCTGTTGCTAATAATGCAAAATCACAGTCTGGGCAACTTTATGAGGAAAAAAAGTCTATACTGGCTCATAGTCCTGGAGGTCCAATGTCAAGGGGCTACACGTAGTGATGGCAAGATTCCAAGGCAGTGCAGAGTGTGATGGTTGATCCTGATGGTTGACTAGATTGGACTGAAAAGTACCTATGAAATTCGTAAAGCATACCTCTGGGTGTGTCTGTAAGAATGTTTCCAGAGAAGATTAACTAGGGGAGAAGACTCACCCCAAAAGTGCAAGAGGCCTGGATGAAATAAAAGCGGAGGAATGAGAAAGCCCACTAGCACAATCATTCTCTCTCTCTCTCTCTCTCTCTCTCTCTCTCTCTCTCTCTCTCTCTCTCTCTGTTTGCTGGCTGCCATGATGTGAGTTGTTTTGTTCTGCTGCACCCTCCCTACCAAAATGGACTGAAACCTCTGAAATCATGAGCCAAAATACTATCAATCCTTCCTCTCTTAGGTTGTTTTCCTCAGGTACTTTGTCAGCAATGAAAAACTGACTAATACATGCATCATATAGCAAGAGAAGGGAGTGTGTGTGTACACATACACACAAATGTGTGTGTCTCTGCTCTCTCTCTTCTTATAAAGCCACCAGTATTCAATCATAGAGGATCTACCCCAATGGTCTTATCTAATCCTAATCACCTCCCAAAGGCCCCATCTTTAAACACCATATTGTTGTTGTTAGGTGCTGTCGAGTCAGTGTCTGACTCATAGCAACCCTATGTACAACAGGCGAAACACTACTGTCAGTGCTTCTCTGCTGTTCGTAGGGTTTTCAATGGCAGATTGATTTTTTGGGATTGGGTTGCTGTGTCATTCTCCCACTAAACATCATAGTTGAATTAAATTTCTACCCTCTTAATACCTCACAGCAGGGAGGTGATTAGATGAAGACTTTGGGGCCACACTCAAACTATATCCAAACCAAAGTACCTACTCTGGATTCATCCAGCCCTGCTCCTGCTCCCATGCTTTTTCCCTCCCTGAGGCTGAGTCAGCTGAAATTCCTCTAAACCTTTCCCTTTGCAGCCCAGCACTTACCACACCAGTTAGCAAGTTTCTCTTTCTTCGCTTACCTCTACCACTAAACCAAGAATTCCCAGGACCATGTGTTCACCATTGCTTTTTCATGGCAAGAGGAGATAAAGGGTTGCAGTAGTGAGAAGGCAATGCCAGGCACACTCTGAGCACTCAGAAAACCCTTGTGAAATTAATGAGTGGGTGAACTTACTATGTGTCTTTAAAATTGTACAATAGGCAGGGTTGATAACAGCACATCTCACAATCCTGTTGTGGAAAAAAGACAAACTTAAATCAATTAGAAAAAGTGGAAGATTATGAGGTAGAAAAATGAAATGGAGTAAGTTATTTTTAAACTAATTTGTAACATCTCATGCAGCCTATTAAATATCAGAATCTGCTAACCAGCCACCTTGTGGGTCTGGATAGGCACTTATTCTAGGAGTGCCTTTCTGCACTCAAAACCAAGAGGGGATTCCTCCTTACAGCACAGATTCTGAGACGGTGTCTAAGCAAGCCTCATACTAAAATCAGTTTCACTTCATTTTGTTCCCCAGCTTGAACATCCTCCTGTCTTCAGGACTATGAGACACAGTCCCCAGAGTCAAATCCCCACTCACAATTAACGTGGCTCCTCTGCCGTACACTATGTGGAACCAAGCCTTGGTAAGTACTTGCTAAACCAATGACTTGCAGCATAGCTTTCTGTACCCTCCAGGATGAGCACGATTGCCTTAATATAATTCTTGATTTCCTTCTCTCCAGACATTTTCTGCTTATAATACCACTCATGGTTATTCAGACAACAGTCATAATTTTTTTTTCAGGAAAGAAAAGACTTATCCTTAAGGAGCATGTCTCAAACTGAAAAGCTGTACTACAGGCAAATTGCCTCTTAAAGATCCTGCATCTCAGAGAGGGCACTCATGGAAAGATAGAAATTCCTTGAAGGAAACTGCAGTACTTAATTTGGGTTTCCCTAGAAAAGACTCTGACACAAGGATTATTGCAAGTAGATTTGGAATGGGGTCCCAGGAAGCATCTATAAGGGGATGGAGAATAGAGATAGGCAAGGAAAAAAAAATGCCTCAGAGAGGACTCATCTAAGCGGTAGAAAATCTAGAATTTTTAATAAACCCACTCACATTGGTAGAGTCAACCTTAATGATAAGAATCAAGTAAAGTCCCTGGGACCTCCTTTTGCTGATGTGGCATGACTGAAAATGAAAAGAAACATAGTATCTGCAACAATGGGCTCAAACATAAAAAGAATGTATGCAGGGCATAGTGTTGAGTAGTATTTGGTTGGATGGTACATAGGATCATCACAAGTCAGATCTCACTAGACAGCAAACAATTCTCGAATTAGCATTGTTGACAGCTGCTCTGAATGTACTAATTCCTTGGCACTCTCAGCCCACTTTACATCAAGTTAAGCATGTTACCATGCCAGAGGGAGCCCTTAGATAGAAATCTATGTATTCTTAGCTGGGCACCATGGTACATGCAGATAATCCCAGAGGTTAAGGCAGAAGTGTTGTGAATTTGAGGCCAGAGGCAGCCCAGGCAATTTAGCAAGACCTTGTCTCAAAATAAAGAATTAAATAGGGGCTGGAGTGGGTAGAGTGCTTGCCTAGCATGTGCAAGGCCCTATGTTCAACCTTTCAGTACTGCAAACAAACAAACAACATGAATTCTTGTAGCAAAAAGCATTTTCCTGGACCACTGAATGCTGAGGAAACGGGAGGGGCATAGGCAAGTACCTCTAACCTACCTTTTGTTTGGGTCAATTCTAAACTGCAAGATGCATTGTTGGAACATAGACTTCATCACATTTCAGATGAATCTAGGAAGTTGCATCTATAATAAGCTATCTCAGCTGATAGGCAGACAAAAAAGAATCATGGATTTATTTAGCTTTATTAAATTTCTGAAAAGTGCTATCCAATAATTTCCAAATCCTTTTCCCGAATTTTTATTCACTCCTTTTCTAACTAAATGAGCCTAGTTGCCAAATTCAACTTGCTTATTTTCTCCTTTAAAACTTCATTTAATGTCCCTTAAATCCCCTTTCTTTTTTTTTTTTTTTGTTGTTGTTGTTGTTTGTTTTGGTTTTTTGTTTTTGTATTTGCTGTGTTTTGTTTGCAGTAGTCAAGAATTGAGCCCAGGGCCTCACTGAGCTGTAGTTCCTCCAGACCATTTTTTACTTTTCATTTTGAAACAGGGTCTCTTCAAGTTATGCAGGCTGCCTCTGGACTCAAACTCACGATCCTCTTGCCTCAGCTCCCTGAGTTGCTGGGATTATAGACATGCACTACCACACCCAGCTTAAGTACCCTTTTCTTGTAAGTCCAGAAGCAGCCTCTGAAGCAAGGATAGCTAGTCCAAGTATTGAAGTTAGGAAGTGTGCCTACCAGGAACTAGGAAGGCAGAACAGGAAGCAGGGGCATGTGATGTCTCAGGGAGCCCCAAACTGTAGCCTCCCCTCCAGGGAGCTGTGGGGTATCAATTCCATCCTGAAAGTAGTCTTGTCTTAAAACAGAGTAGCTGGGCTATTATATATCCATAGTCAATCAGATATTATAACATGACTGCCCTGAAATACTCTGGGTTGACCGCATGAAGTTTATCCAAGATAGCACAGATTCTCCCATTTTCAAATGGTCACAATTTCTGAGGACAGATTTATAGGAGAAAATTCAGAGCAATAAATTAATCCCCTGCTGTTGCATTTGGTCCTGAGGCCCAAGTGACCCTCATCATCTCTCTAAACTACAGTTCTTTTAGGGTCTCCTTCAAGCTTTGGCTGGTGCTTCTTCCAGGGTCGGTGGCTAAGCAAACTTTCATCCCTGAGGAGTCTGGGCCCCTTGTTGTTGTTGTTGTTGTTAGGTGCTGTCGAGTCGTACCAAACTCATAGAGACCCTCATGGGGTTTTCAATGGCTGATTGTTTCAGAATTGCGTTGGGAGTGGATTGCTGCATCCTTCTACCATTTTTGTGGTACTGGGAATCGAACCCACGACATCAGAGACTACAGAGCAGTGTTCTACCAACTGAGCTAAATCCCAGGCCCCTGGGCCCCTAGGTACTGTATTTAATAAAGTCATAGCATGAGAGGTCTAAGGTATACTCCAGTAGGTGTCCTAAGGGCAAAACATATTTCTGCCCCCTCCCACAGTAATGCAGCCACCCCCACTCCTGAGCCTGGTGACTGCTCTTACACATATCTTCTAGGGATGGATGCCTACCAAGTTTCAGACCAAGACTCCACCTCCAACATGAAGTCTTCCCTAATCCTTGCAGACCTCAGAGCTTTCTTCTTCCCAGAACTCAAAGGACCTACTGCTTATACCTCCCATCTGGCCTGAATCACACTTTGCATCAATATTCTTCAATATGGGATTTTTATTGAGCTTGGACAATATCACTTGATTGAGTTATATGTCTTATATTTCCATCAGGAACTAAACAGAGTTCTGTCTCCCATGCCACTGGGCTTCCCTCTGTGCATATTATGGATTGCTGTGCACCACAGGGCTTGGAGAACTCGTGTGTAATCAGTGACTGAACAGCTTACAGAATAGCATATCTGTGCCCTAGGACTGGATCACGATTTCTCATCATAAGCCAGGCTTCCCAGAGTTCCCTGACTTATTTGGTTTTCAATGACACTCATTATCATTCATGCCACAATCATCTTTCAAACAACAAAGACAGCCTTGAGAGGTTTAACCACTTCACATTTTAAAATCAGCCCAAATCCTTAAAAGCACATATTTTTAGAGACTTCATTACAAATTACTTGCAAATGAAGGCCATAAGTTTTTCCCACAAAGAGAGGTTTTTCTTTTTCTCAAATTACTCAGACCCTGAAACTGACAAATCTACTTTGTTAGTGATCCTGGGGCAGTGTGCAAAGGGGATAGAAAACCTTCCCAATCATCACATACACAGGCAATTCAACATACATTAAACACCTTTTTGGTGCTGCCCTAGGTGCTTAATACAGACTGCATAGTCCTGGGATTTTTCTTCTCCTTTCCTCTGAAGCTCATATCTTAGAGTGTTTTGAAGCATGCCATAGCCTCTTGTGGGTGCTTAGAGAGAAAGGAGGGAAATTCAAAGCACTTCATTTTGCGATTAATTACTTCTGGGAAGACTTTGCCTTCTAATTGTAGTATTTATCTGTATGCATCTATTATTTCTGATAGTTTCTGTCTTGCATGTTCTATTTAGAAGCAGAAAATTAGATACAAAAATAGAACTAATCTTGACTATGTAATTCTAAGTATGCACCACTCTCCACAAGAGCTACTGGGATGAAATAGAATATTTATATGGCTATTAATAAAGTCTGAGGCATATTGAATGCTTGCTGTGAGCCAGACACCCTGTATAGCTCTTTATATGAACTATCTCATTTAATACTCATAGCAATTTCCCAAGATAGGGAGGACCATTACCTTTGTTTAACAAAGAGATAAAAGAGAGGCTGAGTCACTTCCCAAAGATCATCTAGCTAGCAAATAGAGAAGCTATGATTATGCTACACAGAGCCATGTTCTCTCCGTGGAGATGGACAGTTAATTTATAGTCTGAGCACTGGTCTTGCTGCACAGGAGATCAAACAACCCATAAACTCCTTGGGTCTCAATTTCCTGTTTTTGAATGACCACAATACTAATTCCAACCTATTCATTCATCTGCTCTTCATCATAAAGCATTTAACTTTGATCATTGTATGTTTTGCTTATTGGAATCACTTGCATCTCTCAAAGAACAGAAGTGTTTCACATTCATCTCAATGCCCACAGCTTCTAAGCCACCATTCTAAATGCTTTAAAGGTATCAGCTCATTTAACCTTTGCCAAACCAGGGGAAAAATATTCTTTTTGCCTCTGCTTATTTCATAGTTAAGGAAGTTACTTGACCTTAAGCACAATTATGTTAACAGTGTCAGATATATTTGAACCTACATAGTCCAGCTCCAGGGTATATGCTCTTAATTATTATGCTATACAAAAAGGTAATTCAATTTGCCTCTTAGATGTAGGTCTAGTTTCAGAATAGATCTTTGCATATGTATTTATCCCCCTTATCTCACTACATTTACTCTTGTTTTTTCATTCTGTGAGTTCCTTCCCTTTTGTGTAATTGGAGATACGATTTTCATTGCATCCTATATTTAAAATCCCAGAGATCAAATCTGATATGCACGCTCATATAAATTTACAAGTGATTTTTCCTAGAAATAATTCTGAAAAAAAAAATGTTCCTCTAATTTTCAAGTTTTACAAGATAGAATGTGAAGGGTAGCAGAATTTGGGATATAGAACTATATTTTAGATAGAATACTATCCAAAAATATGCCAATTTGGCATAATGATTGTTCTGAGCTAAAAAGACAATTGTGAAGGTACAAAGAAAAAGCTCTTTCCTCCCTCCTTTCGTAAAAGCAGGATACATATTTACAAAAGTGACTCCCCTCCCCTCTTTACCAGGAAAAACAAAAGTTCATCATGAGAGACCAACTTCAGACCATTGTCAGCCTGTAAACAGCACAAGAATAATCCAAATCACAAACTTTATTAAGCAGACTCGGCCACCAGGAGAATTCTATGCATTTGGCTTTACATAATTTACCCTCCCCAGAGGCTCTAGATCCTTTTCCCTTGTCTTTACATTCTCTAAACACTTATTACTGCTGGGATTTAGCTCAGTTGGTAGAGCACAGCTCTGCAGTCTCTGAAGTCCCGAGTTCGATTCCCAGCATCCCAAAAATGGGAGAAGGACATGGCAACCCACTCCCAAGGCAATCCCGAAACAGTCAGCCATTGAAACCCTATGAGGGTTACTATGAGTCGGATACCAACTCGACAGCACCTAACAACAACAACAAGCATTTATTGTTCCCTTCTTAAAATGCTATATGATCCCAAGTTCTAGCCAAGTTTTTGAGTTATTTCTCTCTGAGTCTCCCCAAGAATATATGAGATATGCATGCTAACAAATTTCTATTTACTTTTCCCTTGTTATTCTGTCTTTTGCTGCACAGCCCCAGATGAGACTCTATAAAGAAGAAAAAATGCTTGCTTACATCCTCTACAAATGGAAAGATATAATCTTACCTGAATCCTACCTGAATCTATTATTTACCTGAAGGTAAACAATATTAAAAATGCAGGACTGTGAATGACTCTCAATGTTGCCTCTTAGAGTTAGAAGAAGTCAAGAGTTTTGATGAAATAACCACAAATCTAGAAGGAACATTAGGGTTCAGATATGCTAATTTTGGTCTCTATAGATCATAGAACCAGATTTAAGACATAGGGGCTGAAAAGGATTGTAAACCAAATTCCTTACATTTAAAAAAAAATTTTGATGTTGTTGTTTGGTGTCATCAAGATGGGTACAATTTAGAGTACCCAATGTAAAACAGAATGAAACACTGTGCAACGTTGTGACATGCACACAACCTTTTTTATGTTTTAGCCCATTGTTGCAGACACTGTGTCAATCCATCTAGTTAAGGGTCTTCCTTTTCTTTACTGACCCACCAATCTCCCAAGCATGATGTCCTTCCCCAAGGATTGATCCCTCCTAAAAAAAAAAATGTCCAAAACACATAAGACACAATCCAGCCATCCTTGGTTCCAAGGAGCACTGTGGTTGCACATCTTCTAGGAGAGACCTATTGGTTCTTTTGGTAGTCAATGGCATATTCAATATTAGTCTCTAGCTCCATGATTCAAAAGCATCAATTCTTCTCCTATCTCCCTTATTCAATGTCCAGCTTTCAAAAGCAAGTGAGACAATTGAAAATACCATGGCAAGTGTCAGGCAAACCTTAGTCGTCAATGTGACATCACTATTTTTCAACCCTTTAAAGAAGTCTTTTATAATAGCTTCTCTGAATGTGTTGTGTCTTTTGGTTTCTTGACTGCTGCTTCCATGAGTATTGATTATAGAGTCAAGTAAAACAATTTCTCATACAAACTCAAACTTTTTTCCATTTATCATGAAGTTGTTTACTGGCCCAGTAGTAAAGATTTTTGTTTTCTTGATATTAAGGTACAATCCATACTGAAAGCTGTGTTCTTTCATCTTCATTAGTAAATGTTTGAAATCCTCTTCAGTTTCCGCAAGCAGAGTTGTGTCATCTGCATAATGTAGGTTGTTAATGAGTCTTCTTCCAATCCTGATGTCACCTTCTTCATAAAGTTCAGCTTCTTGGATTATTTGCTTAGCACAGAGATTGAAGAGGTATGGTAAAAGGATACAGCCCTGATGTACACCCTTCCTGACTTTAAACCAGGTAGTGTTTACATGTTCTGTTTGAATGATTGCCCTCTGATCCATGTAAAGATTCTTAGTAAGTAAAATTAAGTGTTCTGGTATTCCCATTCTTCACAATGTTATCCATAATTTGTAGTGATCCATACAGTCAAATGCCTTTGCATAGTCAATAAAACATAGACATTTTCTCCACAGTCAGGTGGCCATACCATGGGCCATGTCAGTTTGTCATACCTTGGGGATTTTCATATTGATATGAGGCTGAAAGCTATGCTACCCATATTACAGATACCAGCATGGTCATTCATGGTGGACAGGTTTCAGCTGAGCTTCCAGACTAAGACTGGGAAGTAGAATTTGGCATACCACCCCCAAAAAATAGCCATTGAAACCCCTATGAATAGCAGAGAAACACAGTCAGATATGTGCCAGAAAATGAGCCCCCTAGGTTGGAAGACACTCAAAAGACAACTGGGGAAGAATTGCCTCCGCAAAGTAGAGTGTACCTTAATGATGAAAATGGAGTAAAGCCCCAGCAACCTCCATTGGCTGATATGACATGCTTCAAAATGAGGATGAACAACTGTAAACATCCATTGATGATTAGGATGTGAAAAATATGTAGTATGAATCTAGGAAAATTAGAAATCATTAAAAGGAAAATGGAGCCCATAAACATCAACATTCTAGGCATCAGGAAGATAAATTGGACTGGTATGGGCCATTTTGAATCAAGTAATCATATGGCCTACTATTCTGGGAATGACAAAGAGAAATTAGGCTGCATTCATCATTAAAAAGGACATCTCAAGATCTGACCTGAAGTACAATGCTGTCAGTGATAGAATAATATTAATATGACTACAAGGAAGGCGAGTTAATATAAATATTATTCAAATTTACACATCCAGCACTAAGGCTACAAATGAGTATAAGGAAAATTTTTGCCAGTTTCTGAAATCTGAAATAGATTAAACATGCAATCAAGATATACCAATAATTACCGGTGACTGGAATACAAAAGTTGGAAACAAAGAAGAAGGCTCAGTATTCTGAAAATATTGCCTTGAGATAGAAATTATGCTGGAAATGGCATGATAGAATTCTGTCAGACCAATGATATTTTCATTACAAATACATTTTTTGGCAACATAAACAGTGACTATCCACATGGACTTCACCATACAGGAACCAAATTGACTATATCTGTGGAAAGAGACAATGGAAAAGATCACTATCAAATATCAGAATAAGACCTGGTGCTGACTGTGGATCAGACCATCAACTCCTCATGTACAGGTTCAAACTGAAACGGAAGAAAATTAGAACAAGTGTATGTAAGCCAAGGTATGACCTGAGTATATCCCAACTGAGTTCAGAGACCAGCACAAAAGCAGATTTGATGGATTAGATAGTATGGTAGAAGACCAGATGAGTTGTGGTATGACATTAAAGACATCATGAGGAAAGCAAAAGGTTACTTACAAGACAGGAAAAAAAGAAAGACAAAATTTCATGTCAAAAGACACTCTGACACTTGCTCTTGAACATCAAGCAGCTAAAGTAAAAAGACAGCATGATGAAGTTAAGGAGCTAAGCAGAAGATTTCAAAGGGCATCTTGAGAAGAAAAAATCAAATATTATAATGACATGTGCAAAGAGTTGGAGGCAGAAAACCAAAATAGGAAGAACATGCCCTGATTTTCTCAAATTTAAGAAATTGAAAAAATTCAAGCCTCTTATGGCAATAGTGAAAGATTCTATAGGGAAAATATTAAATGATGCAGGAAATATCAAAAGAAGATAGAAGAAATACACAGAGTTGTTATGCCAAAAATAATTAGTGGATGGCCAACCATTTCAAGAGGTTGCATATGATCAGAAGCCAGTGGTACAGAAGGAAGAAGTAGAAGCTGCCTTGAAGGAATTGGTAAAACACAAGGCTCCAGGAACTGATGGAATACTAGTTGAGATATCTCAACAAACAGATTCAGCACTAGAGGTGCTCACTTGTTTATAGCAAGAGATTTGGAAAACAGCTACCTGGCCACCTGACTGCAAGAGATCCATATTTGTGCCTATTCATAAGAAAGGGGATCTAACTGGATGGAGAAACTATTAAATGATAATATTAATATCACACAAGCAAAATTTGACTAAATATCCCTCAAAAGTGACTGCAGCAGTATATATACAGGGAACTGCTGGAAAATCAAGCCAGATTCAGAAGAGGGCATGGAACTAGGGTCATCATTGCTGATGTCAGATGGGCATTACCTGAAAGCAGAGAATACCAGGAAAAGGTCTATCTACATTTTATGCAAAGGCTTTTGGCTATGTGGATCATAGCAAATTATGGATAACACTGCAAAGAATGGGAATACCAGTGCACCTAACTGTACTCATGAGGAATCTATGCATGGACCAGGAGGCACTTGTTGGAACAAAACAAGACAACACTGCCTGGTTTAAAGTCGAGAAAGCTGTTTGTCAAGGCTACATACTTTCACCATACCTCTTCGATATCAATGCTAAGCAAATAATCCAGGAAGCTGGACATTATGAAGAAGAACATGGCATCAGGATTGGAGGAAGACTCATTAACAACCTCCATTATGAAGATGACTCAACTCTGCTTGCTGAAATTGAAGAGGATTTGAAACATTTTCTAATGAAGATGGAAGAACACATCCTTCAGTATGGATTATGCCTCAACATCAAGAAAACAAAAATCCTTACAACTGGGTCAGTAAGCAACTTCATACTAAATGGAGAAAAGGTTGAGGTTGTCCAAGATTTTACTTTACTTGGTTATACAATCAACACCCACGGAAGCAGCAGTCAATAAATCAAAAGATGCATTTTGGGAAAAACTCTTGTAAAAGACCTCTTTAAAGTATTAAAAAATAAAGACATCACATTGAAAGTGAATGTTCACCTGACTCATGCCATGGTATTTTCAGTCACATCATATGATTGTAAAAGTTGGACATTGAATAAGGGAGACAGGAGAAGAATTGATGCTTTTGAATTATGGTGCTGGAGATGAATATTGAATATACCATGGACTGCCAAAAGAACCTACAGATCTGTCCTAGAAGACAGGCAACCAAAGTGCTCCTTGAAAGCAAGGATGACTAGATTGAGTCTGATGTATTTTGCATATGTTGTCAGGAGGGACAAATCTCTGGACAAGGACACCATGTTTGGGAGAGTGGCATGTCAATGAATAAAAGGAAGACCCTCAACTAGATGGATTGACACAATGCCTGCAACAATGGGCTTAATCGTAAATAGGATCATGTGCCAGGCACAAAGTCAGGGAGTGTTTTGTTCTGTTGTACATAGGGTCGCTATGAGTCAGACCCAACTCAACAGCACCTAACAACAGACATCTTCTTGGTATTCTCTGCTTTCAACCAACATCCATCTGACATCATCAATTAAGGGATTGGTTTCATGACCTCTTCTGAATCTTGCTTGACTTTTCAGCGGTTTCCTGTCAGTATACTGCTGCAGTTACTTTTGAACTATCTTTAGGCAAATTTTACTTGTGTGTGATATTAATGATGTTGTTGTTGTGTTAGGGGCCATTGAGTTGAGATAGAAGTATACATTTGAATTTAAGCAATTTATCAAACACTGAGAAACATGCCAATTGAAAAAACTTGGAATAGAAAATGAGAAACTAAGCAATTTGCTTCTGCCTATATAATATCTATTACTCTATTCTATCTATAATGACTTAATTCAATGGCTGACTTCTCTGGATTGAGGGTTGTGTAAGAATGATGGGTAGATCATGCTTATATTTCAGTTACTCCCATAATAAGTGCTCAGTCCATAATATTCAGTAGATGTAAATACACAGAAAAAAATGCCTAATTTGTGGGACAAGATGAAGAAATTAAAAACAATATAAAAGGTTGATATTAACATAAAAACAAGTGCTTAACTCTGACATATTTACTGGACAATTTTTCCAAATATCTACAAAAAAAGAAAGGGAAAAGGAAGACAATCATGAACTATCAAATTGTGAGAGATAGGGACTTCCAGGAAACGTGCTTAGAAGTGTGTGTGTGTGTGTGTGTGTGTGTGTGTGTGTGTGTGTGTGTGTGTGTAAAAGACAGAGAGAGAACCAGAATAGAAGACATTAAAATTTCAATGTTTGTGGGTGATATTGTTGTAAAACTAGAAATATAAATCCTAAAACAACTTAAGCTCTTTTATCGTGTTGTTGTTGTTGTTGTTAGGTGCTGTCGAGTCGGTATCCGACTCATAGCGACCCTCATAGGGTTTTCAATGGCTGACTGTTTCAGGATTGCCTTGGGAGTGGATTGCCAGGCCCTGCTCCCATTTTTGTGGTGCTGGGAATTGAACTCAGGACCTCAGAGACTGCAGCGCAGTGCTCTACCAACTGAGCTAAATCCCAGCCCCTTTTATCATAAGATCTAAGAAAACTACAAGTATTGCAATTAAATTCTTAAGTATTTGTGACAGCTAGAATGTGATTCCATTCCAGAAAGTAAAAACTGAATACAAAGTTAGTGAATTAACAAAGATATATTCATTAAACACACCCACCCAAACTCTCACAAATGCACACATCCCATCCTAAATATACAAGAATACACATCAATAAAGACAGAAAGCCTCCATAGCAATAAAAAAATCTTTAAAATGCATGTATTATTCTAAGTAGCACTCCATGTCAGTGATATTATTTCTGTGTTCTATGATCCCTCATCCATCCTCCATCCTAATTTCCACCACTAGATTTATTGTCCTAAAGTATATATATATATGTATATATATATATATATATATATATTCAGCACTGGGGGGCTGAACCCAGGACCTCAGACAAATTTTGCAAGTGCTATACCATTGGATTGCACCCCCAGCCCATTTATTATTTTTCTTTTATTTTGACTCAGGGTCTTGCTAAGTTATGCAAGCTATCTCTAGCTTCCAACTTGTGATCCTCCTGCCTCTGCTTCCTAAATGTCTGGGATTATAGGCATGTGCCGTCACCTTATCCATTTTTGATGTACCACCATTACTTTTTTAGAAATTCATCATTGAATCTTTTATTGGATTTTTATGGTAGTAAGACCATCTAGTATAAGATCTACCATTTAAATAATTTTTAAGTGTACAGTAGTCTCCTCTAATCTGAAAAGAATGTGTTCCAAGAAGTTCTTTAGATGCCTAAAACCACAGATTATGTGTTTGATTATTTTAGATACTCATATAAGTGGTATCATATAGAATCTGTCCTTCTATAGTTGGCTTATTTCACTTAACAAAATGTCCTCCAGTTTTATCCATGTTGTTGCATTTACTTTTTATACCCATTTTCTTTCTCCCAAATTATATATTTATTGACCTCTAATATGTACACCCCATGTTCCCCATCCCTGTATTTTTCTAATTATTTGCCTTTTCATGAAGCTCCTCTTGATTATTCTAATTTAGGCTATCTCTCTCTTCATTATAATGCATATAGTCTTATATTCTGGTATTTACTGAAACCTTCCCTTGATTGTGGCATGTCTCACAGATTTTGCTTGTACTGCAATTTAATAGCCTATGTCTTTCTGTCTAATGTTTCTAATTAGGTTAAAAGTGTCTCTCACCACATTTATATTCCTCGTGGCATTTATCACAGTGCCTTACACATAGTAATTGTGTGATAAATATTGTTTAATAGATTGAACAGTCATAAACTCCTTAGAGAAACATTTCATTTGGATTACTATCCCCAAAGCCTAGGGAGTACCTGCTCTATAGTAAATGCTTAATAAATATATTGCATTGTGTATGAGGAGAAACTGAAAAAGAGAAGCTAGTGAATGAGCTGGGACCACATTGCTGAATCCAGGGTTCAATTTTCAGTTCTCTTCCTACCTGATTTGTACTAGAAACACTTTCTTCACTGGTCTTCCCAGATGCCCATTTTCTTGACCTTCCTCTGATGTCACTGATTATTGCTTCTTGGTCTGTTTGTCTATCTCTTTCCTCTTTTAGCCTCTTTATCATGGAATCCCTCAAAAGCTCATTCTGCTCAATTCTGACCCAAAAGAGCCCCCCCCCCATGCTCCTCCCCTAACTACACTCACTCCCTTGTGGTCTCATTAGTTCATAGGTTTAAAATCTGGGTGTTGAGGATTCTCATATTTTTTGTGTACGGGGGTTGAACCCAGGGCCTCATGCTTGCATGCTTTGTAAGTGCTATATCACTGATCTGCACCCCCAACCCTTTTTTTAATTTTTGAGACAAGGTCTGGCTAAATTACACAGACTGCCTCTGGTCTCAAACTTTCAATCCTCCTGCCTCTGCGTCCTGAGTCGCTGGGATTACAGGTGTGTGCCACTGTGCCAGGCTGAGGATTCTCATATTTATGTCTTCAAACCTGACACCATCCCTAACATCAACTCTATAATGTCCTATTGTCCTCTTGATATTTTGACTAGGACATCCAATAAATGCTACTTGAATATATTCCAAATCTCTCTCCCATATTCCTCATCTCAGTAAAGTCTAGACAAGTATTCTTCCAATACCCATGTGTCCTTACCTCCCTCAGTCTTGTGTCTCCATCTGGAAAACCTTTTATGGTCTAATTCACACCATGTGCAGATGCCAACACCTTCTCACGTCCCACCCTTCTGCCTACTGGATCTAAACCACAGCCATTACTCACCTAGACTCTTACAATAGCACTGCCATCTATTCCTCATATAGAAGCCACAGAGATCCTTTAGACAGGAAGGTCAGATCATGTTATTCTTCCTTTGAAATGTTGCAACATCTCTCTATTTCTCTCAATGCAAAATTCAAAGTCCTTAGCAGGAAATATTCAACTGGACTCACCATGCTTCTCTCCAACTTGATTTCTTAGTAGTTTCTCTCTTGTTCATTTGTCTATAACTATGGTATCTTTCTTATTATTTATTTTGCTCATCACTGTTCCATAACAAAATTGAGTAAAAAAATTATTGTTGCCTCCATCTGGTTCTGTGGGCTAACTGGCTTCAGATGGGCTCTGTGTGTGTGTGTGTGTGTGTGTGTGTGTGTGTGTGTGTGTGTGTATTTCCTAGTATCAAACACAGGGCCTTCTACATGCTAGGCAAATACTCTACCACTTAGCTATATCCCCAGCCCCAGTTGTAGACTTTGATCAAGGTTTCTTAAGTGGTTGTATTCCACAATCAGCTGTTTCTAAGTTCTCTGATGGCTCAATGGGCTTGACATCTAAGTTGGCCCACTCTCGCGACTAACATTCAATACTGGAAGCTTCATTGGGGCAGTTCACCAGAGTGTCTCTACACATCCTCTCCGTGTGCCCTGGGCTTCTCCTAGCAAGGCGACTATTATGTCCCTTATTCTTAGAGTCAGCTTCCTAAATGCAAATGTTAAAGGGGGCTGAAACAGAAATGACCAGGCCACATTTAGGTTACCCCCAGGACTACAGGAGTGAAGCCTCAGCCATATGCTATAGGTTGAAGCAGTCACAAGGCTGACCAGGATTGGAATGATGGAGAAATAAACTCCACTTGCTCATAGGAATGTAGCAAGATCACTTTGCAAAGAAGGAGGTGAGATGGGAGACATTGTTGAGATAGTCTTTGGAAAGTACACTCTGTTATTCTATTTTTCAACAACATTGATTATATTTCTGCCTCAGTGCCTTGCAATCACTTTTTCTTCTGCCTGGGATGCTTTTGTTCTAATATTAACATGTTCTGCCTCCTTACAGTATTTTAGTGTTTGCTTTTTAACTTACTTAACTCTGCTAATATGTCAGCTTCTTGTTAAGCCCTTCCTTGATGCCCCCTATTGATTACCCTATTTTACATTACACAAAAACACTCCCTTGTGACCAAGTACACTCATTGCCCATAATATACCAAATGAACTTCCACCTAACCAAACTTTAACCACAACTTTAAGTTTGATTTTCTCTAGAGTTGAGTTTTAACGAAAATTCAACCACTAAAGTGTGGAATGTCCTCCTTCAACAGCTTATTCCAAAAATGGACCAGCCACAGAAGAAATCGTGCCCTCACTGAGGCAACCACATTTTACAAACTACTCTCCCCAATTGTTCATCTCTCTCTAAAAATTTGCAGCTAGTTCTGCTTCCTCCTCCCTGTGTAACAAAGCTGTTTTCTTTTTGACTTTGAGGTACTTGAGATTTGTAAGATTAAAGCATTGTCCCCACAGCAATAGTCATTTTTAGGTAAACTTTCCCTTTGTCTAATCCTGTATTTTTTTTACTTGACACTTGGTACTCTTAATTCATTTTATCCCACACCATTCTTCATGTTACTTATTACTCTCTAACATACTGTATACCTTTTCTATTTAATTTTGTCTATTTATTGTGTTGATTTTCTCTTTCTTCCCATTATAATATAAATTTGTGGCAGCAGGATGCTTTTCTGTTCTATCTGCTGAATTCCACCTGCAACAAACTCCAAACACAGCAGGTGCTGAAAACAGTTGTCAATTTAATGGATAAACTGACTCTGACCTATAGTGTAACAAAAGCTGGTCTCACCTAACACACCAAGGTATAAGGGAATACTTGGCTACTGGTTCTAACAGGATCTCATTCTCTACCCCAGTTAACTGAGTTTCTGACATACTCTTTAAGCTAGGTTCTTCTTTTCATCATCTGATTCTGTACAACTAGCACTGTATCTTGTTTTTCTTAGTCATCTCTAAATTCTCCCCCATTCTTGAACCATGCTCAGAAACTGGAGCTAAGTTATGTCTGGACAGTTTGTCCCGATGCTGTTAGCCCTCCAGATTTTCAGTCATTTCCTCTTAGCACCTACCTGTTAATTTGTGTTGAACTCAGATTCCATCTAATACAAGCCACTTCTCTAGCCCTTCCCATGGCTTATTACCTTGTCCTCAGATAGTATGATCTGTCACCCTGTCTGGACCTTCTTTCTTCCCCTCCAGATGACCTGCCCATTCAAGCTTTCCCTATCTCCCTTGGCAGGTACCACTGCTATTTCTCTCCTCTCCACGGTTTTGCATCCTACTTTATAGAACTAAGTTCCTTATAACCAGGAACTAAGTTCCTGAGAAAGGAGAAAAAGCAGCGTATCTTTTCTTTATAATCATGCAATTGTAGTATTTATAAATTGAATTTTTGTCAAAAAAGATCTAAGAACACAGATATTATACCCCAAATTACTCCTTCCTTCCCAAGACTTAGTCAGAGAGACAAAGAAAAATGGGAAAAGTCAAAGGTTTTATGAGTATAATAAGTTTCAGGCCATGACCACACAATTCACCTTCTTATTAAACGTTGCTGATCCTTTAAATAAAATACCAGAGCCCGATTAAAATGAATGAGATACCAATGCCTCAGAATGTCACCCAAGCATTGTTAATTAAGGCGTTATGTTCAAACGTACTCAAAATGCACAAATCTCTTGGGTTTGCAAAATGACCTGGAAATCAGTTGAAGGAAATTTATGAGATTTCTAGCCCAGTAAGGAATGCAAGAAAGTTAAGAAACTCACAACCCTGGAGAAGTAGGGGTGGGAACTTTCCATTCCACTGAAAAATGGAAATTCTTTCTATTCTTCTTTTAAATATAGACAAAAATCTCACAATATATTTCATATCCTTCTTGTCTTTTTTTTTTCAATTGTTAAGCCTTCAAATAAAGTGGATGGTGAAAGAAATAGCCTAGAATACACGTCAACAGGCTCATTCAACAGTTTAGTCCCATGTGTAAAATGTAGATAATAACTTATCTATCCACCCCATGGGATAATAATGTGGATTAAATAGGAATCACAGAACCACATATTAATTTGGAATGTAAAGTACTTTTATAGATGGAAATATTTCAGTATGGGATATTTAATATTTTAAAATGCTGTTCTTCTAAATAAATATATAAGTTAAATACATTTTAAATATGTTTGCAAAATGATTCTAATGTTCAACTGTAATAATAAATGTATGAGAATAACTGAAGAATGTTTGAGGGAGAAATGGTAAGTTAAGACTGGGTTCATCCTATATGATATAGAAAATATAAGACTGATAAGGCTAAAACAGTGATTCTTAGCTAGGGCTGATTTTGTATGCCAGGGTATATTTGGTAACAACTTTGAGAAACTTACACTTATCACAACTAAGCTGAGAAGGCAGAAGCAGGATGTGCTACTGGCATCTAGTTCAAAGTATAGCACACAACTCACAGGACAGGCCTCACAACAAAAGATTTTCTAACCCAGTATGTCAATAATGCCAAGATTAAGAAATTTTGAACTAGGAGTATTAAAATGTGATGTAGATATGGAACTAACAAACTAATAATGGATAGACTGGAGAGTCCTTGTGCATAGAAGTACTGCGTAAAATAAAAAGTCTTACAAATTTGACAGATTATTTAATAAATTTTAGTAGGTCAATTGACTAATGGATTGCAAGAAATGGTTATATCTTCATTTTATACAAAACAATACAATTTAATTTTTAATAAAATTAACAAGAGAAAATATGAAGTAAAATTACTCAACCTGGGAGTGGAGAAGCTATCTCTAGAAGTGATACTTATCCTATCCATCCTTTAAGATTCAATTCAAGTTCCAGTTCCTGGACCTGTATCCCTGGGATGTAGGAAATGCTACTTCCCAGCAAACACACCCAATTTCAGTTCTCAGGAGTCTGGCTTATGCCTGGAAACAGGGAGTGATATAATTGAACAGGGTTTTGTAGAAGAGGCTTGAGTTTCACCCCACAGTTCATGCTTTCTACACAGGGACAATGAAGGTTGCCAGTCCACATGCTTCTTTCCCCTATTCAGAACTGGTAAACTACATTTTAGCCTTTGTGCTGGTCTGCATGCCCCCTTGAAAACCATAGAAGTCAGTTAACCTTGGTTGATGAAAATAAAGCCTACCATTCCAGTGTCATTTCCTAAGGGACGTTTTCTCTTTCTGCTTGATGTTTCTTCTTTAAATTCCCAATCTCTGGGAGTGTGGCTAAGGAGGGAAATGCTCAGATCTAGCTTTAAACCAATAATAGACAAAACTATTTTTGCAACTATTTAGCTCCAACGGGCTATGTATAACTGAATTGGAGTTTTGGTACATTTAGAGGTGTTCTTCTTAGTCCATTCCATGTCATTCACTTATGACTGAGGCACAGAAGTCCATAGGGGACTGTAACCTTATTTGGACTCAGAATATGAGCTAGTCTTATTACTGGAAACAACTTTGAAAGTGAGGAGGCAATGATGGAAGTGGATGATTGGGATCTAAAAAGCAGATGAAATTCTCTATTGAGAAAAAGAAAGCAGAGCCATATGCACTAAACAGGAAGGAGGCAGGATGCCAAATTAGACATTCTTTTATCCTTCAAAACAACAAAGAGCTTCCTAAACCTTTACATAGAAACATAATCATCAGGTGTAAACAGCAAGAGTTTCTTAGGCTATAATAAATATACTGAGGATTTTTACATTTTTTATTTTAAATTATGGCAGAGTGATAAGTCTACACAAGTAAATGGAAGCTAGAACACCTCATCTACCCAGAATCCATTGCTCCAGTAGTCTTATCTATTTGTAATATATAAGAGGATCAATAACAGAAAGTAATGCTTACAGATATCCAAAATTAATGTTACTAAATTCCTTTGTACCATCTTAAAAGAGTATTAAATGAATAAAAAAAATTAGATGGCTACTTCTGGGAATTATATTAACAATGCAACATAGGAATTAAGTATAGAGTCAATAATCTTTGACCTGATGAAGCTGATTTTTTTCAGATAGTATAAAACTTGGATTTTTTTTCTTTATGTCATCAAAAGCCAAGCAACCTGAACTCTTTCCCTTGCTACAGAAAAGAGAAACTATTCCTAGGTGATAAGGAGTTTAACCAATTTAATTTTGTGGGCCTCCATGTGTCTGTCAATTTGCTGCTCAGTGGGTCTTGTGTGTTGCTTTGATGCTGAAAGCTATGCAACCAGTATTAGAGATACTAGTAGGGTCACCCATGGTAGACAGGTTTCAGCTGAGCTTCCAGACTAAGACAGACTAGGGCATAGGACCAGACAGCCCACTCCCAAAAGAATCAGCCATTGCAATCCCTATGAATAACAAAGAAACACTGTCAGATATAAGGGAAGAACATGCTCAAGCTTAAGGAATGGAAGAAAACATTCGAGCCTCAAGTGGCAATAGTGAAAGATTCTACAGGGAAAATATTAAATGACATAGGAAACATCAAAAGAAGGTGGAGGGAATACACAGAGTCATTATAACAAAAAGAATTGATGGATGACTAACCATTTAAAAAGTTTGCATAAGATCAGGAATCAATAGTAAAGGAGGAAGTGGAAGCTACCTTGAAGGAATTGGTGAAACACAAAGCTCCAGAAATTGATGGAATACCCATAGAAATGTTTCAACAAACAGATTCAGCACTGCAGATGCTCACTTGTATATGGCAAGAGATTTGGAAAACAGCTACCTGGCCAGCTGACTAGAAGAGTTCCATATTTGTGCCTATTCCCAAGAAAGGGGACCCAACAGAATATAGAAGCTATCAGATGATAACATTAATATCACACACAAGCAAAAATTTGCTAAAGATCATTCAAAAGCAAATGAAGCAGCATATGGACAGAGGACCACAGGAAAATAAATCCAGATTCAGAAGAGGACATGGAAACTGGGATATCATTGCTGATGTCAGAGGAATATTACCTGAAAGCAGAGGATACCAGAAAGGTGTCTACTTTTTATTTACTATGCAAATATATTTGACTGTGTGGATCATAACTCATTATGGGCAACATTATGAAGAATGGGAATACCAGAGCACTTAACTGTACTCATGAGGAGTCTGTACATAGACCAGGAGGCAGTCATTCCAACTGAACAAGGAAACATGTTTAATCTGGTTTAATCTCAAGAAAGATGTTACTAATAAAAGATAAATAAAAATAATAATAATTCCCAAAAAACTATAAAGATGGCCCTAATAAAAAAATGACTGTATTTTCTTAAATCATAAAATAGGTATTTTTAAACCCAAATTTCCAAAATCGCTTTCTTAGATTAATATTAGCACATTTAGTAAGATTAAATTAAAAAGTAGTATAGTATAGTTCCAGATTGTTATCCTTCCTCACAACTGTAAACAAGTTAAAGCTGAAAAAACAAAACTATAACTGAAGCATTTTTTGGAGTAGAGTGGGAGTGGGGTATCAGTATAGAATTGTAATGCTGAAAAAAAGAAAGAAAGAAAAGAAGGAAAGAAGGAAAGAAGGAGGAAGGGAGGGACAGAGAAAGGAAAGAACGAAGAAAGAAGGAAAGAGAAAGAAAGGAGGGAAAGAGGAGGAGGAGGAAGAAAATGAAGGAAGGAAGGATAGAAGGAAGAAAGGAAGGAGAGAGAGAAAGAAAGAAGAAAGAAAAAGAAAGAGAGAGAATGAAAAAAGGTATATTTTCTCAACTCTCTGCTTTGGGTAACTTTCAAGGTTCCCACATATCACAAGCAGGTGGAGCCCAAGTTGAGAACCACAGCTTGGTGAGTGGAGGAGGTAGAGATTAGAGCTGAGGGCTGCTACAGCTAGAATTTGTAGAGCAGAGTACAGAAGAGGAGGGCACTGTTCACAAAGGAGTCCTTGGAACACTGCAGGGGAAATTTCTGTGGATCCGAGGCCCAGAGTTGCCTGTACCTATGGTGAGCACATCTCACCTAGTGCTGACAAGATGTAGGATAGTACTTACACCCTATGCTTCTGAGTACAAAGCAAACACATTAGAATTCAATAACTAAAATACATAGATAGGTAAATTAAACAATATAGTTCTAAATGCAATATGAGTCAAAGGAGAAATCATAAGAGACTTCAAAATATTTTGAATAATCGTAACAAAAATAGAATATTTCAAGAACAGGAGGCCACACTTAAGGCAGCACTATAGGAAGAGCCACCACTTGATGCACTTATATTTAGACCAAAAAATCAGTAATTTGCAATTATACCTTAAAAAGTTAGAAGAGCAAAGTAAACCCAAAATATATAGAAAGAATATAATAAATACAAAAATAACAAAATCGCATGCTCCCAGTGACCAAATCAACCATGAAATGCAGCTCCTCCATCCTCCCTCCCCATCTCCAGCCTTGCTGCATTCCCACCCACACAAAGTCCCACCGATAAAGGTCCTCACCACCACACCAGATCACAGAACCTCAGTGTTGACAGAAGCTGGACATCATCCACATACAACCTTTCTTTTGCCCTGTCTGAAGCCCAAGCCATCTCCAGTCTTTGTGAAAGTATCAACATAGGTTTAATAACTGAGTAATCTCCAGCATCACCTACAGCCATAACGCTGTGGCATCCGATCCCATCAGATCTCAGAAGCGAAGTAGGGTCAGGCCTGCTTAGTACTTGGATGGAGGATGACCTGAGAACACCAGATACCGTAGGCTTGGGAGAAGGACCTGGCAACCCACTCCCAAAATTAATCTGCCATTGAAAATCCTGTGAATAGCAGAGAAGCCCTGACAATAGTGTTTCACCTGTTGTATGTAGGGTCGCTAGGAGTTGGATACCAACTCAACGGCACCTAACAACAATAGCAGTCTCCAACAAATTAATTACCTTTTAGCTGAGTATACGTCTATAATTCCAGAATTCAGGTGGATGAGGAAAGAGGATTGACAGAGGTTTGAGGCTAGCCTGGTGTATATGGTGAGTTCCAGGCCAGCCTGGGCTACACAGTGAGATCCTGCCTCAAAAAAACAAACTAACCCACCAAACAAAATACTACCTTATAAGCTCCCTTTCCTCAACATCACAAAAAGGATAGCAATGTCAACTTATTAAGATAATGTTGCTGAGTGCTTTAGTGTATGCCTGTGACCCCAACAACTAGGGAGGCTGACGTAAGAGGATCGCAAATTTGAGGCCACAGGTAGCCTGTGCAACTTAATGAGATCCTATTTCAAAATAAAAAATAGAAAAGGGGTTGGGAGTGCAGCTCTGTGGAGATGCACTTGCCTAGCATGTGCAAGGCCTTGAGATCAAACCCTTGATACTGCAGGAAAAAAAGTAAAAATAATAATAATAATAATGTGCATAGTGTTTCCAAAATCACATCCAGTTTTTCGTAGATGCTCAATAAGGGATGATTTAATTTGACTTCAGTCATTCATTTTGGTATATTATCTTTCTTCCAACTCAGCATAATAAAAGTTCTGAGATACCATCCTGTGTGTCAGACAGAGCTTATCACTGAATCACACTTAGAGTCCGCTAACTAATCATGCATGTTAGAGCAGCCTATTAAAAATGTAGAAATTTTAAAAACCATGAATATTGGCTAGACACTGTGGTTCACACCTGTAATCCCAGCAACTGGAAAGCAGTGGCAGGAGGATCCCAAGTTTGAGGCCAGAAGCAGCCTGCATAACTTAGCAAGATGCTATCCCAAGATACAAAATTAAAAATGGTCTAAGCATGCAGCCCAGTGGTAGAGCACTTGCAAAATATGTGCAAGGCTCTGAGTTTAACCCTCAAGTACTACAAAAAAAAAATCATGAACTTCCCCCAAAGTAGAGAAAGGAGGAGGTAAAGAAAAGAAGTGTTGTCACATTTTTGGCATAAGATTTTATTGTTTTATTCCTTGAAAAGTAACACAACTCTGCCTGGGCTCAAAAAACTAAAGTCATCTGCCAAAAAGCAAAGAATTGTAAATATTTCAGCTGGAGATAAAAATTTGAACAATTATTTGTTTGTACATTTATGTATATTTATTCATCTATTCAATTTACAGTTGCAGGTTCATTCCATGCTAAATGTTCTGAATCAAAGAGATGAATAAAATTCAGTGGCTCCTTTCAAGGACTTCATAGTCTACAGAAGAGACAGACGCTGAAGGGAAGTAATTGCAGAATTAGAACGAAAGTGCTATAGAAAGATTCTGGACAAGTGATACAGCTGTGACTCTCCCTGCTTGTGCAGTCGGGAAAAGCTTCACCTCGAGGCGAGTACCACCTGAGCTGGATTTGAAGCTTGTGTTCTGAATTCCCCAACTAAGAAAAGGATGGGTACTGACAGCCTCTGTAAAGATCTGAAACACCAAGAAGGCTATGTTTTCTCACCTATCTACTAAGGAAACTTCTTGTCAACCTCCATGGAAACAAATTGGACAGTTAGAGATGAGTAGTGAACATTTTCAGCTGCAACAAAAGTTCTAAATTGCTGCCATTGTATACGATATATTAAATCCTCATGGCCAACTTGACTTTTAAGTTTTACCTGTTGAAGATGAAGGGCACAGGACAGAACTATTGCACATGTACAATGCCCTTGTAATCTCACAGGATCAGTGCTTCATGACATGTGGTACACTGTCAGGTGATTGAATAGACTGAGGCTAATTACACCTGACTTTGTTGTTGTTAGGTGTTGTTGGGTCGGTATCCAACTCATAGCGACCCTCATAGGGTTTTCAATGGCTGTCTCGGGATTGCCTTGGGAGTGGGTTGCCAGGTCCTTCTCCCATTTTTGTGTTGCTGGGAATTGAACTCAGGACCTCAGAAACTGCAGCACAGCACTCTACCAACTGAGCTAAATCCCAGCCCACACCTGACTTGGTTATCCTAATATGCTAGGTTGAGATATGCAATGAATAGGAGGAATCGGGCTTCTAGAATTGCAGCAAGTAACCATTTATTTTGATCTGGACTGAATTTGAGCATGGGGAACAGGATGAAGGACCCTGATAGTGTTCTTTCAGAGAGCTTCCCCAATAAACTTCCTACAAGGCAGTCTCCAGTTCAGGATCTGCATCCTGGGGTGTTGGTAGTTCTTATATTGGGCAGTTCTCCAGAAGTCAGAGCATCACACAGATTATTGCACATGGGACAATTGGAATTCTGGTAAGGATTCTGTGATTTCAAGTCCAGGTTTCCTCTTTACCTCCATCATTCTGTCTCTACAGATGAAATGACACAGAGGAAGTCAAAACAAAATAGACCTTTGTGTTTCAAATCATTAATAATCAATATAATCTGGTCTTAGTGGCAATTATTGACATGAATTTGGATACATTGTCATAATCAAGATGATTTAATCTTATTTTCCCACCACTGAGGGATGTCTATGCCTCTATTACATGAACTTGGCTTTCTCAAATTTCCTTAAAACTCAGTTTTATTTTTTAATTATTTATTGAACTGATAGTATAAGCTTGGATGATAAGAATTTTGGGGACATGACCATACAAATGAGCAAAGCTCAGTGTCATTCATTCATTCATTCACTTTACTTTTATCCATTCAACCAATGACTATATATTATGTGGTTTCTATGTCCAATAATGCCTGCAGGCATAGCACTGTGGCATACAATCTCATCAGATCTTGGAAGCTAAACAGGATTGGACCTGGATAGTAGTTGGATAGGAGACTTCCTGGGAACACCAGGTACTGTAAGCTTGGGAGAAGAACTCAACAACCTACTCCCAAAAAAACAATAAGCCATTGAAAATCCTATGAAGACTGGGCATGATGGCGCATGCCTGTAATCCCAGTGACTTGGGAGGCAGAGGCAGGAGGATTACAAGTTTGAGACCAGAGGAAGTCTGCATAATTTAGCTAGATCTTGTCTCAAAAAGTAAAAAAATGGGCTGGGGGTGCAGCTCAGTGGTACAGCACTTGCAAAGTATGCAAGCAGGAGACCCTGGGTTCAACCTCCAGTACTGCAAAAAAACAAAAACTATGACTAGCAGAGAGGCACAATAGTGTTTCTCCTGTTGTACATAGGTTCGCTACAAGTTGAACACTGACTCAATAGCACCTAACAACAATAACAAATGTACCATAAAGCATCCTAAGAACTTCCTATACATTATTCCCTTTCATCTTCACATGAACAATATGAAGTTTAAGATGTGCTAAATTTTTGTGTAAGATGACTCACATAGGAAGGGGCAGAGTAAGAAATGTAATCTAATTTTCTCCAAAATCCATGCTTTTGTAACTACCACGTTGTATTGTCCTCTCTACTAGTACACAGATAAATGTCAGCCTGTGAGAAGTGATAAAAAGTAATAGCAAAGTACATACAGATGTGTTTATAAATGATCCTGTAAAACTTTTTAGAGGAGGTACAAGTTGGCCTTTGGGGTGACCAAGACTCATTTCCAGATATAAACCTCAGAAATGTTGTTGAGAGATGGAGTAGAAAGGGCCCAGACTTGAATCTAACAGATTTGTGTTTGAGACTTGTCTTCATCAGTTGCTAGCTATTGACCTTGGACATCTTATTTAACCTCTCTGAGCCTTCATTTTGACATTGTGAAAGACCTCATTAACTTGTAAAGATTAAAGGAGGCATGAAACACATCTAGTTCATTAGCTGACAACATAGGAGACACTTAACAAATGATATTTGGTTTGAACTAACTCAAATCTCTAGGTTATAGTAAGAAAATGGTGAAAAGTCAATTAATCAGCTACTCTAGTTTGTGCCTTCAAGAAAGTTAAGACAAATGAGAATCTTTCTCTAGTCTTCATACCTCATATTATACCGTTGGACATGAGGAAAACAATACATTCCCACATGTTCCCTGCAGACACACGTACATATACACCCACAAACACTCCAGCATGAGCCATAACCCACAAAGGAGGAGTACATAGACACCATGATAAATTTTATCCTGAAGTACAGCTGTGCTGTTCTTAATTAAAATCTCTAAAGAACTCTTTTTGTTGACAATATTACCACCCAAAGCCATATTTACCTTGTTAATTATTCACATTGCACTGAATAAGAAATAATGCCCAGGCTTCCCATAAAATTTCCAAAAATTAAACCAGAGAAATGGGCAATAAATGTCACTTGAAATGGTACTGATGCTAGTTAATTGCAAGACAACTGTAAAATAACAGGGCATGAGGTGCTTCAAAGGTCCCTAATTAGTAACTATATGGGCATTTTCTTGAAAAAAAATAGCAATTACATGGTGCAAACACTTAGCAATCATCACCAAAGTCCCTTTACCAATATTAGCTAATTAATCTTTCCCACAAAACCTTGGCAGAGGATAACTGAAGTCCCCATTGAGAAAGGAAGTAAGGGAGACCCAAAGATGCTATGGGAAAATCCTTTTCTGTTCAGCATCTCTAACAATCTGACACTCAGGAGGGAGATGGATTGTTTTACTAAAGAGTCATTTGCACAGATATGTAAGGTTGATGTGATGAATTCTTGGCCCATCCTCACTTCCAGCCATGCCTCTTACCCCGGCTGTCCCAGGGAATTACCCAAATCAAACTGCTGTTGCAGGCATACACACACTTTTGCATTTTTCAGCCCTTACCCTTCTCAGCAAGAGGGCCTTTGACCTCAAACACACAAAACCAAAGAGAAAGTCGAGGTAGCTACGCCTCTTTCCATAAAGCCAAGCTTATTATCTTAGAACATGGTCCACAACTTTTGGCTCAACTCATCTATAAGATCAAGAATTATTTCAGGAGTGTGACTGCTTTTTATTAAGTAAAAAATAGAGTGTATCAGTGAATTACATGTTATGTGATCTAATTTAATCTACATTAAAAATTTATAACAAAATCTCATTTGCATTTAGTGTTGTGTTCTTTGACCAAAAAAGGTCCAAAAATTATATAAGTTCCAAACATAAGACTACTTGGACCTGTCTGCCTTACTGGTTGAGCTTACCCATCTGTAAGAAGGGCCACATTTTGTGGGACTTCCCAGGGTCTGATACCCTATTGAGGTAGACCCAGAGTCATAAAGCACAGCTAAACTGTGTTATGAAACAAGACCTGCATTAGTTTTTCTCAACTTAACTCAAATGTCCTATAATAAAACCCCATTAAGAAAGTCATGAATCATAATGAGAAAATGAGGAATAAGAAAGGAGAGAGTGATAGGGAACAGAAGGAAGAAGAGAAGGGAGAAGAAAGAGGACAAGATGACCAGAAGCAGGAAGGGAGGTGCCACAGCAGCATGTGCCAATCACACAGCTAAGGGCTCCGCATGTGTTATACCTTTCCATCTTTATAACAATACCATGAAGGGGGAATAATTTTATGCATATTGAAACCCAGGCATGGGAAGTTTAAATGCCTCCAAGGTCCCATAGCTAGTAGCATCATGAACCAGGTCCTGATCCCATCTCCTTTGGATGCTAAATTTTCTATTCTCCCCATCATGCTGCCTTGGGGATGAGTTCCTAATCCAGGGTCAGTGGGTAAGCATAACAGGAATTGGGGGATGTTACTACCCTAAGAAACACTTGATGAAATCCAGTTCCAGGACAAATCTAAGTGCAATATATACTCTTCATGGAAGAGGAGTCATTATTTGTTCCTATTTGTTCCCACAAAAGGGAGAGAAAGATCAAATGCTTTCTTCACATACACATTGGGGGGATAAATTTTGAGGGTCTGATAAGCCCAGATTCAAAAATTGTTGGTCCTCTTCTTTATCAGTAAAATGGACCCAATATTACTACCTACTCTGTGAGGCTGATGTGAGGATTAAATGAACAAATGTTTAGTGTCTGGCACTTGGAAAGCACTCAGGAATCGTTAGACATGTTGTCAACATATTCTACCCTATTAACAATTGCTAACGATCACTCCTTCACTCAGAGTATACTGTATTAACAAATTGTGCTGGCTTTGGGTCACACAACCTAAATTTAAATCTTATGCCATCTCATTACTTTACTGTATGATTGTAAGGGAGCTATTTATCTTTTGTGTCCCTCAGTTTACTTATTAATAAAAATGTTCTTATGGTAATATCTGCTTGATCTTTTTAATAGAGTTAGTTATTAGAAGTTGGATGAGTCATGTGTGAAAAGTAGTTAGCCTGGTGCCTAGATGATAACAAGTGCTTGAAATATGTTTGCTGTTGATATATTTCAGTAGTCATACCTTGCACACTGAGGGGACTCAGTCCACATTTAAAATATGGAACCAACAAAATTAACTCAACATTCACTCAACAAACATTTATTGCATTCCTGCTCTGTAAAAGGCAGTATCCTATGGCCAAGAAGTCATATATAAACGTGTACTTCCTGCCCTAAGATGAGTAATAGTGTATTCTTGCATAGCCAATGCATCCCAGAATATTGAACAAAGGAAGTATTTTATAGCCTCACAAAAATATAGTTTATCCAAGTTTCCACACGTTGTTGTTGTTAGGTGCTATCGAGTCAAGTCTGACTCAGTGACCCTATGTACAGCAAATTGAAACACTTCTCGATTCTGTGCCAGGCACATGATCTTATTTATATTTAAGCCCATTGTTGCAGACGCTGTGTCAATCCATCTGGTGGAGGGTTTTCCTTTTTTCATTGACCTGCCACTGTCCCAAACATGATGTCTTTCTCCAGGGATGGTCTCTCCTGACTACACATCTGAAATATGTAAGACACAGTCTGGCCATTCTTGCTTCCAAGAAGCATTCTGCTTGCACTTCTTCTAAGACAGATCTCTTGGTTCTTTTAGCAGCCCATGGTATATTCAATATTCATCTCCAGCACCATAATTCAAAACTGTAAACCCTTACATCAGTGATGAACATATGGGTCTTCTGTGAAGTGGTGCCTGTCCCTAAACATCTATGCAGATAAGAAATAGTGTAAGGCAGCTGCCTCCATGGTTCTGAAGTCCTTCTACATGTTCATTATGTTAAAACCTGGTCCCTTTGTCATGCTAGGCCTTGGTATTATCTTTTCTCTGGAGGAGGACAGAGTTAGTCTAATCCCTCTTCCACCCAATAGGACTTTCACATATGCTGAGTGGTTGTTTCCTTATATTAAATTTACAGACCTATTGTGAAGACATTTGCATGGACACAAGCATCTTTCCTCATTGGGAACAGTATCAAGATGGAAGAATTGTCAACTAGGGCTGAGCCCTAAGAATTTGGTGTCCTACCCACTCTTAATTTCAGCAGCTCCTCCTCCTCCAAGGTTCTTATTAGGCCTACCTATTCTCATGAATTTTGACCCATTCTTCCAGAATGTCCCCCTAAGTCCTCATTGTTGGCGAAACCCATGCTCAAGTCTCAGCCTCTGGGAAAAAGAGTCACTGTCAGGTTTATCCCCTAGGTCTTCAAAGATGTCCTAACTAGAAAAGTGACTAATGTAGAGATTTCAGGGTAGAGAGTAGAGCCAGTGTGAGCCTTTGAAGCATTGCTTGTTGGCATAAAACCAAGGCTGGTCTTGTCTAAATTGTGGATTCTCTTCCAAAGAGGAATTACTCAGTTCACGCTCAAATTCCTGTGACTGCTGCCTCCTGCTCCTACTGGGGTTTGTCTGGTTGACTTGATGACTAACTCTCCTTGATGTCTCTGCTGTCCTCCCCAGAGAGAAAAATCAAAGTCCAATCCCAACCCCTCAGCTTACCCTTCAAGGCCCCAGCTGAGCGTGGTCTCTACATATCTCCCCACAATATTTCCCACTACATCCCCTTCCTAGCACCCCCAAACCATGGAAACTTTATCTTGGATATTACCCCATCATCCTTTGTGATGCCCTACCAGGCTGTCTCTGCCACAAAGGCCTGCTCAAAACCTACTTCTCCATGGAGTTTCCAACACTTTCTCTAGTTAAAATGAATCACTCACTTTCATCTTTAGACTCAGAATAGTTTTTGGGCCTCTTACGAAATTATTCAAAAAGCTTTTGTAAGTTCTTGTCTGCTAAGGGTACAGCATGTAATCCTCCCCAAAATCATAGGAGACAAATATAACCATTTCAAATATTCTTTTTTAAAAACAAGAAAGCTGATTAGCATTTAACATCTTTCCAAAATCATATGGGGCATGGATGCTGGAACATTTTCTGCCTAAGACACATAGTGGCAAATAGAAGACGCACCTGAAGTGGAAGCAGATATAGAGAACTCTCTTAGGCAATGGGGTACTTTCACATAAAAAAAGGGAGAGCTCTATGCTCAGGTAGTGAAAGGAGGCAGACATGAAAAGCTCTACCCATGACAAAGGGCTGAACATTGAAGAACTGGTTTTTTTAAAAAAAATGAGAAAGGAGTTAGGTATTTAGCTCAGTGGTAGGGTCCTTGTGTAATAAGTATAAGGCCTTGGATTTTGTTCCTAGCACCAAAAGAAAAAAATAAAAAGAGTTATAAGGACTTCAAGGACAAAAACCACCATGCCTGCCACAGGACCTTCAGATGTTTAGCAAAAGAATGTTAGAGGGCACCAGAAAAGCACCATGTGGAATGTTTACAGCCAGCCTCTAGAAGGGCAGAAGTTGTCATGGTGCCACTGCATTCCCCATGCAAAGCCAATGCATACCTTGAGGCACCAACACGCATGCACTCTAAGAAGTCTGAAAGTCCCTCTCTTCCTTCCCAACCTTCTCCCATCCAAGTCCTCTACTTTAATTTTATTATCAAGGACCTCTTATGTGAAGGCTAATATCAAGTACTATCCATAATATTGTTGTCATTGTTGTTAGATGCTATCAAGTTGGGTCCGACTCATAGCGACCCTCATAGGGTTTTCAGTGACTGATTGTTTTGGGATTGCTTTGGATGTGGATTGCCATGTCCTTCCTCCATGCATAATATTAGGTGTTAAGTTGTTCTTGTTGTTAAGTGCCCTTGAGTCGGTATCCGACTCATAACAACCCTCATAGGGTTCTCAGTGGCTGACTGTTTCGGGATTGCCTTGGGAGTGGATTGCCAGGTCCTTCTCCCATTTTTTGTGGTACTGGGAATGGAACTCGGGACCTCAGAGACTGCAGTGCAGCACTCTACCAACTGAGCTAAATCCCAGCCCCAATATTAGGTATAGGAAATTTTAAAACAACAGTCATTTTCCATAGCAACTACAGCTTTATACAAAAAGCAAATTCCTAAGCTCTTTAAGTACAACACAGAAAGGGTCACAGGTGAGGCATGCCATCAACTGAGAGTAGCAAGAAGGTCTCATCTAGATTATCAACTCTCATTCACTAGTAATAGCTGCCTGGAATGATTGAAAAGGATTCTAAGTTGAACCCAGACTCAGCCAAGAAAATGTGCCACTTTTGATTGGTAATGTCTACCAGGAGTGCAAGGGAAAGAAGAGTGATATAGCAGAACTATGAGAGTAGAGGAATGGCAATAAACACAGCCTTGGGAGTCAGGGATGACTTTGTATGGAGGATGAAACCAGGGATGACACTTAAAGGGGGAGCAAAGGACAGGCAAGTGAGGCAGACAGAGGTACTAGTGGAGGAGTGGAAGGGAATAGTTTCCTAACACAGGAAAAGCCTGAATGAAGCCTTGTTGTTGTTATTAGGTGTTCTGCATTCTGGTCCAAGTCATAGCAACCCTACATACCACAGAATTAAACACTCCTTGGCACTGTCAAGTATACAATCTTTTTTATGCTTAAGCCTATTATTTCAGCCACTGTGTCCACCATATAGTTGAGGGTCTTCCTTTTTGTTGTTGTTGTTGCCCTACCTCTCTCTCAAACATGATGTCCTTCTCTAGGGATTGGTCTTTCCTAACAACATGTCCAAATTTGGTAAGACACCATCTATCCATCCTTGCTTCCAAGGAGCACTCTGGTTGCACTTCTTCGAGGGCAGATCTGTTGATTCTTTTGGCAGTTTGTGGTACGTTCAATATTTGTCTTCAGCATCACAATTCAAAAACATCAGTTTTTATCCTATCTTATTCAATGTCCAGCTTTCACAATCATATGATGAAATTGAAGACACTGTGGCATGAGTCAGGGGCACCTTCATCTTCAAAGTTACATCTTTTTAATACACTTTAAAAGGTCTTTTGCAACAGCTTTTATGAATGAAATGCATCTTTTGATTTATTTCTTGACTGCTGCTTCTGTGGGTGCTGACTGGAGAACCAAGTAATGAAAAATCTTGGACAATCTCAATCTTTTCTCCATATATCATGAAGTTTCCTACTGTCCCAACTGTAAGGATTTTTGTTTTGTTGATGTCGAGGTGCAATCCATACTGAAGGCTGTGTTCTTTGATCTTCATCAGTAAATATTTCAAATTGTCTTCACTTTCAGCAAGCAGAGTTATGTCAACTGCATAATGCACATTGTTAATGAGTCTTCCTCCAATCAAGATGCCACATTCTTCTTTATAAAGTACAGCTTCTCTGATTATTTTCTCAGCACAGAGATTGAAAAGGTATGGTGAAAGGTTACAGCCCTGATGCACAACTTTCCTGACTTTAAACCAAGCAGTGTTTCCTTCTTCTGTTTAAATGACTGCCTCCTAGTCTGTGTGCAGATTCTTCATGAGTACATTTAAGTGCTCTGATATTCCCATTCTTGACAATATTATGCTTAATTTATTGTGATCCACATAATCAAATGCCTTTGGATAGTCATTAAAACATAGGTAATATCTTTCTGTTATTCTCTGCTTTCAGCCAATATCCATCTGACATCAGCTTTGTTGTCCCTGGTTCCATTCTCTCTTCTGAATCCTGCTTGACTTTCTGGCAGTTTTCTGTCAGTATATTGCTACAGTTGCTTTTGAATGATCTTTAGCAAATTTTACTTGTGTATGATATTAATGATATCATTGGATAGTTTCCATATTTGGTTGGATCCCCTTTCTTGAGATATTTTCCAGTCAACTGGTCAAGTAACTGTTTTCCAAATCTCTTGCTATAAACTGAGCACCTCCAGTGCTACATCTGTTTGTTGAAATATCTCTATTGGTATTGCATCAATTCCTAGAGCCTTGTGTTTTGTCAATTCATTCAAAGCAGCTTTCACTTCTTCCTTTATTACCATTGGTTCATGACCATATGCAACCTCTTGAGATGGTTGGTCATCCACCAATTCTTTTTGTTATGATGACTGTGTATTTCTTCCACCTTCTTTTGATGTTTCCTGTGCCATTTAATATTTTTCCTTAGGGCCATGATAAAGAAAATTATTATCAGAAAACCTCAAATAGTTGAGTATGATTCAAATGTAAAGTGTGAGGGGTCAAGGTCAAGATGAGGCTGACATACTTCATGGAGCCAGGTTGTATGGGACACTTATTCTCATCCAGTACATAGTTGATTTGACATTAGAAAAATAAAAAGTTACACACATTTATTTAGCAGATTCTAGATAAGCATATTGCATACTCACAAGTGTGGGTAATAGATTGTCTATTGACTACACAAACATGGATAATTTTTTAACATCAATCAATTTTCTCGCCCTCTGAATGAGTAAAGATCAATGATAGAGACAATATGATAAATATAACTAGAGACATCACAAAATCAGAAATAATCTTTGTTTAGGTGGATATTCATAATTGTTAAATAGTCCTAGAAAAGGTCATTAAATCTAACTTCGTACCTCACTCAGGAATTTCTGCTTCCTCATTCATAGCACAGTGTCCCTGAAACCCTCTGAAGAGAGAGAATTTTTGGATGACTTCAACTGATCAGTAATTCTACGTTCTTCCATATCACATTAAGTTGAAATTTGCTCCCTTGCCATTTCCAGCCATGGCCGTTATCCGTCTCTTTTGAGCTGGAAGAAACAGATGTAACTCCACTTGCACAAATAGATATGTGCATATCTGACAACTCTCTTATGCTGTCATTTGAATTCTGAATCTTACAACTCCTCAGTTGCTCTTTGAAATGATACTCAGTTTCTTCACCATACAAAAGTCTTCTGCTCATTGCACTCCAGTTTATTAATGTTCCTTTGGGACTCTGATGCCTAAATCTACACAGTCCTAACAACAACGAGCCTTTTGGGAAAGGATTTACACAATTCCAGGTAATCTCCAGCAAGAGAGTTTTCTGTGCAATAGAATGGCCACAGGTTATCTGGAAATCCACCTGAGTAGATTCTCTACTACTGTGGGAGCCTAGGACATCTATCCTGGAATATCATCCTATGCTCATTGACCCTAAAGGATACCCACAACATTTTGGTTGTGCACATAAAGAGGATATTTACCCATGCTCCACTTCCTTAAGAGTCAACTCTCCAAATAGACCATAAGATTAATTCTGAAAACATGTTCATCATCAGCTATCTTACATGTGAGTCCCAATCCATATGGCATTTAGCTTCACATGGCATTAGCTGTCAGAATGGAGATTTCTGAAAATGAGACTTGTCTGGCTTCCTCATTACACATTTGGACTCATTTTCTGTCCTCTAATTAAACCTCTCTGTGACGGACAGAAGCTAATGACAAGCAGATCTGCTGATAGAATTAAATATTTTCAGTTTTCCCTTCAAGACAATAGACATCCAGATCCATTATAAAAATCAGCATTTCAGTTACAGTAGATCCTGTTACTTGGGGGCATTGAACATACTTTGAAAGTACTCCTCTATTGGGTTGCACCTGTAGCCTTTCGGGTTTTTTTGTTGTTGTTTGTTTGTGTGTGTGTGTGTGTGTGTGTGTGTGTGTGTGTGTGTGTGTGTTTGTGTGTGTTTGGTTGGGTTTTTTCGTTTTCTTTTGTTTTGTTGTTTTGTTTGAGTCATGGTCTCATTAAGTTTCTCAGGCTACCTCTGATCTTGAACTCATGATCCTCCTGCCTCTGTCTCTAAAGTAGCTGGGATTCCAGGCATGAGCCACCATGCCTGGCTATTTTTTTTTTTAAAAGTATATGTGCATAGTCAGAAGCAGAACTGGTCTTTGACCAGATGGAGAAAGTAACTTCAGAGATGTGTGGACAGAAATGGTCCTGTCATCACTATCCAGGAGATAGAATTCCCAGGACAAATTCACAAATGCCTTTACTTCTGTAGTCAGAATTAACCATGATTCCCTGAGTCCTACACCTAGCATGGAAGGAGGCAGCCAGATCAGGCCACAGGTCCATACACATGAGTGTGAGGATTTACTCTGTCTTATGGACAAACCATGTTAGTCTGTGCTCTGAACTTCAGGTAATGATGGCTGTGTACTTGCTTGCCTCAAATTGCATATTACATTAGTTGGTGGAAATACTTTGTGTTACTGTGAAATATTAGAGAAAGGTAGGATAGGGATATTACCACATTGTGTTCCATAGGAAAATTAGTTGTATACACCACCCACTAGAGTATAAATGCTGGGCAGCAGAATTGTTCTCATCTCTGCCTTCTCGGTATCTGCCACAGTACTTGTCATGCACTAGGAACTTTATCAACGTATGCTGAATTGACTTCCATTCAATTGACTTACTAACTGGCAAGGTCTTTGGGGGCAATTATAGAATCTCACTTTACATCATCACCCTTTCCTTGCTCAAAGATGACATGAAGAAGTATGTAATAAATGATGAGTGAATGAATGAATAAATTGAGAGGACCTGAGAAGCTGATTCTCAACCCTGAATACACTTTTAGAATCACCTGGAGTGCTTTTAAAAATTAATCTCTGGGACATTTCCCCAGAGAGTCATTTTAAAGTTCCCCAGGATATTCTAATGTACATTCAAGGCTGAGAACCAATGACTTTAAGTAATAGTAAAATATAAAGAAGAGTCTCTTCTTTCTTTTTTTCTAACCACATTAGGTTTTATATTCTTGGGAGAACAGAGTATTCTGAAAGGTATAGTGTTCTAAAATGGAAAAATGACATTGTCAGTGCTTTCAAGAACTGTTGCCTAGACTGTAGGCTGATGAGCTACTCAGCAGCTATCACCTTGACAGACGCTCTAATCTATTATCTCAATGTGACCCAGCTCTCAAGGCAAGAACAGCCAAGGCAGGCACTCAGATCTGCCAAGCCAAATGCTCTACATTGTGGTCACTCTGAGTGACAGTGGCAACAGTTTTCTCAAATTCATGCAAAGTATATACATGCAAAGTATATGCATATGGCTTGATGTTGCTCTACACTCTCTGAAGCCCTAGGTTCAATCCTCACCATTGGAAAAGTGGGAGAAAGACCTAACATCCCACTCCTGAAACAATCTTGAAACGATCAGCTATTGAAAATTTTATGAATAGCTGAGGAGCACTACATACTGCTGGGCATGGCACAATATTGGGTAGTGTTTTGCTCTGGTGTACATTGGGTCACTATGTGTTGGACCTGACTCAATGGCACTTAACAACACACACACTCTCTCTCTCACTCAATCTATCTCTTACACACACACATACACACATACACCCCCCCACACACACACACACATTCCAGTATTACTCAAAATGAATATTTGGTAAAGAAGTGAGCACTCTGGATGTTTCATGGTGAAGAGAATGCTGCATACATGATCAGCATGCATGATACTTGATATGTGCTGCATACATGATCATAATATAGAGGTTACTGAGCAGGCAACTTATCTATCCCTATAGAATAACAAGAGACAGAGGTCAAAAGAGGATAATGCACTCAGAGACACAGTATTTATGTCAAACCCATTTATAAAACTTTACTTCCCTGAGGAAAAAAAAGTATGAGAGCAGTCATAGATCCCTCACTCTCATTCCTCAGGTGGAGACTCAAAGGCACCAAGAGTTCATTTTCTTAGTCAAGGCTTCATGGCAGGCTGCTAGATAAACTCAAATTGAGAGCCAACTTTGTAAAACCAGTGTCTTCAGCAAATGGGATTCCTTTCCATCACATAAAGAAAAATTCAGGAACAAAAGTCATGTTTTAAGACCAGACTTATATCTATTTATTGCTGTTGTTGTTGTTAGGTGCCGTCAAGTTGTGTCCAATTCATAGCCACCCTTATAGGGTTTTCAATGGCTGATTGTTTTGGGATTGCCTCTGGAGTGGATTGCCATGTCCTTCTCCCATTTTTGCGGTGCTGGGAATCGAACTTGGGACCTCAGAGACTGCAGAGCAGCGCTCTACCAACTGAGCTAAATCCCAGCCCGTATCTGTTTATAGGGGAAGCAAAATACATACATTTTCTTTTCCTTTTTTAAGAGCATATATTAATTGTACAAAATCATGAGTTTCATTATGACATTTCCACATATGTGTATAATATATTTTGAGCATATTCACTCTTTATTATCCTTTTCTACCCCTTCCCCACTCCCAATGGTCTCCTTCATCTTTCTCAAGATCCCTTCTTCTACTTTCATGACTTTTTAAAAAATGTACATTCTTCACATAAGAGAAAACATGTTATATTTGTTTTTCTGAGTCTGACTTATTTCACTTATCCTGGCATTCTCCAGTTCCATCCATTTCCCTGAAAATAATTTCATTCTTCTTTATGTCTAATACTCTATCACATAGGTTTATTTTAAAACTTCATTATAAGTAATAATGGATGATAGAAATTTTACTTCACAAAATGTTGGACTTTTTGACACTATTAAAGAAATACATTTTCCTCTAAGATACAAACTAATCCAAACAAATATCTTAGTTTTCAAGTCTTGTCAGGTATGTTTTCATGAGTAGATAAGACTCACTGGTGAGGGCACCTGGAGTCGATATACATAGTGTGGGTTAGATGATTCATACTAGCCTACTTTTTCAAGAGCATTAAATGCGTGAAAAGTGTAAAGAACTATGTCTGGGGCCAGAAAAATCCCAATTTGTGTGTCCACTTCGTTGTTATGAACTGTGAAATCTTGACTAATTTACTTCAACTCCCAAAGCTTCAGTTTCCTCATGTACAAGTAAGAATGATAATGATACTTCACTTAGGATTATTATCCCTATGAAATAAAAAAGAAATGCTGTCAGAGGTTTTAAAACAGGAAGTACCAAAATATTAATTAATTGAACAAATGGAGAAGGTTCCCTTACTCACACCATGACTTTCTTAAAATCATAACTGATCAAAGTGCTAAGATGAGGGCCAAAAATTATTTTGATTCCATATCACCCTAGATATCAAAGGTTTTATGAGGGTTCAAGAAATAAAGTGTCCACAACATCAGAAAAAATAATGAAAAGGATATTTTAAGCAGCTGAGAGGAATTGGGAACCTTGATGAATTACCGGTACAATCATCATAATGGATTAAATTGTATATTTGGGCACAGTTTTGGGAAACTATTTATTGAAACAACAGCGTTGGAAAGCAGCCCTATACTCAGCTATCAAGGAGGCTCTGATCTTTGATTTCCACCTGGGTGGGTAATGAGCTAGCTGGAATGTTGAGAAAGTCAAATCCTGAAGGATTTCAGTAACTCCAGGTCATGCTCTCAGAAATCACTGTTGAAGGATGTGACTTCTGGAGCTGAAATACAAAGCCTTCCAGAAACAAAGTCTTCAAACTGGGTGCTGGACAGGAAAGACAGAAATTTCTTTCAAAAATAGAAAACCTTCCTAAGGGCTATCTATGAAGCAGTTTGTCTGTCTTCTACCTTAGAGTACAAATGTGTGAACTCATCTTGCTTTTTTTATCTGTTTGTTTGTTTTCCTGTATCACCAGCAGAATGATAGAGGGGTGATGTTCATGCCATGAAGGAACACGAGGTTTAAAGAAAGTACTATGACATGGGAGAGATAGATATTTACATCATACGTGGGCACAAGGAGACTAGAAATAAATAAGCAAAACCTCAAAAGTGAAATTGTTATCTTTTTAAGAATGGAATCCAAGCCTAGTGGCTTAATACACTGAAAGCTATTGGCATTAAACCCTACGTAAAGTAGTTTAAAGAAGGTGAGATAGGACTACAGCATGTCAAGAAATATCAGTGTCAGTAATATTAGAGAGTTCATCAGAATAGAAGACCCAGTTATACCTCAACACACCTATAGCCATCTTATTTTCGACAAAGGAGCAAAGCAAGTAAACTGGAAAAAGGACAGTCTCTTCAACAAATGGTGCTGGGAAACATGGTCATCCACATGCAGAAAAATGAAAGCTGACCCCCATCTCTCAATATACATGAGAGTTAACTCAAAATGGATAAAAGATCTCAACATAAAACCAGAAACTTTAAAACTTATAGAAGGCAAGATAGGCAATACACTCCATCATATAGGCATAGGAAAGTATTTCCTTAATAGGACTCCAATTGCTCAAGAA
>VMDO01007259.1:0-83537 GCA_007922755.1 Pedetes capensis
ACGACTAAACATCAACAAAACAAAAATCCTTACAACTGGGTCAGCACGCAACTTCACAATAAATGGAGAAAAGATTGAGGTTGTCCAAGATTTTGCTTTGCTTGGCTCTATAATCAACACCCGTGGAAGCAGCAGTCAAGAAATCCAAAGACGCATTGCTCTAGGAAAAGCTGTGGCAAAAGATCTCTTTAGAGTATTGGAAAGCAAAGATGTTACATTGAAGATGAAGGTGCGTCTGACTCATGCCATGGTATTTTCAGTGGCATCATATGGTTGTGAAAGCTGGACATTGAACAAGAGAGACAGAGAAAGAATTGACGCTTTTGAATTGTGGTGCTGGAGACGTCTATTGAATATACCATGGACTGCCAAAAGAACCAACAAATCTGTCCTAGAAGAAGTACAACCAGGGTACGCCTTGGAAGCAAAAATGGCCAAATTGCGTCTTACAGATTTCGGACATGTAGTCAGGAGAGAACAATCCCTGGAGCAGGACATCATGTTTGGGAGAGTGGCCGGTCAATGCAAAAGAGGAAAACCCTCCACCAGATGGATTGACAAGGTGTCTGCAACAATGGGCTTAAACATAAATAAGATCATTTGCCTGGCACAGAATCTCCTTGTGTTTGGATCTGCTGTACATAGGGTCACTATGAGTCGGACTCGACTCGACGGCACCTAACAACAACAACAACAACAACAACAACAAGGCACCTGGAGAATCTTAGATAAACATGTAAAGTTAAAATAAACTGGGTTCCCTGGATAAGTCTGCATAAGGATGTTTTTGTTTCTCAAGGAGAGGTAGTGAGAGAACAGCAATAAGCAGGCTTTTAGAGGCAAAAGTACCTTAAACAGAAAGAGAGGATGGTGGGCATGAGAGAAGGGAGAGCAGTACATGTGGTTACTAGTGAAAAAAGAGAGGAGAAAGGGGACGAGTGGAATGAAGGAAAACGTATGAAAAAGAGAATAGATGTATGTTCCCCCTGGTTTTATTCAAACTAGAGCATGCCTAGTGTGACCTCAGCCCTAGGCGCCCAGCTCTGGGAGTCTACTGTGATGTGGGAGTAGGGCCTTTGTTTTGTAAATGGCTCAATGGCTTGGATAGGGTGTGAGGCCCATTTGAAAATGTCCACAGGCTTCTTCATCATGGCAGAAAGGCAGGGGCCATTTTCAATCCCCTTTTCCTTCATATCGCCTGCTAGTGTCTAAGCTAACCTGCCTCTCACTAAGTAAGCATAATCTCTTTGTTATTTCTAACACTCTTGTTTGAGATCTCTTAGAAAAATGAGCATTGTGTCTACATGGGTAATCTTTAATGATCTTGCCAGTCATGTTTGTAGTTGTTGACTTTCAGCCAGCAGGAGATGTAACCAGATTCCAGAGTGAGAGGCTTCTTTCCTATGTCCCCTTAATTTTTCTCTTTCTATTCTGCCTCAATTAGATCCTCCTGTGAGAGATGACCTTCCATACTTGGAGGGAAGGGGTATCTTTTCTCAAAGATGGATGGACACTGACAGGAACCCAAATGAACAGACTTTGATCAGTTTCCCCCATTTTCTTAGCTCATGCCCTTTTTGTCCCCATATTTTCTATGATTTTCCATCTCTCATCAAACCTAGTATTAAAATGCTTGAATTTAACCAATTCTTTAGGTCTTCATTTCCTTATGAAGGTTCCCATGTCATGCAAAACTTGGATTAAGTAAACTTGTACATTTTCTCCTGTTAATCTGTCTTTTATTGCAGAGGTTCAGCCAAGAACCTTGGATAGGTAATGATTTTTCCTACCCTACTTAGGTAAAGGGGCTGGGATTTAGCTCAGTTGGTAGAGCCCTGCGCTGCAGTCTCTGAGGTCCCGAGTTCAATTCTCAGCACCGCAAAAATGGGAGAAGGGCCTGGCAATCCACTCCCAAGGCAATCCCGAAACAGTAAGCCACTGAAAACCCTATGATGGTCGCTATGAGTCGGATACTCACTCGACGGCACCTAACAAGAACAACAACAACAACTTAGGTAAAGGGAAGTGCCTTGTGTACACAGTAGGCATTCAGTAAAGACTGAGTCACTAGTGTCTCCCCAACATGTCCATCAGTTTGTCATGCTGTGGGTGTTTTCATGTTGCTGTGATGCTGAAAGCTGTGCCACTGGTATTTCAGATAACTAAAAGACCGCCCTGGGTTTCAGCTGAGCTTCCAGACTAAGACAGACTAGGGAGAAGGACCTGGCAGCCCACTCCTCAAGCATTTAGCCACTGAAAACCCTATGAATAACAGAGAAGCATTGTCAAATATAATGCCAGAAAATGAGCCCCCCCCCCCCCCCCCGCTAGAATGTATTCAAGAAACTATTGGGAAGAGTTACCTCCTCAAAGTAGAGTTGACTTTAATTATGGGAATGGAATAGAGCCCTGGGACCTCCTTTTGCTGGTGTAGCATAACTCAAAATGAGAAGAAACACAATGACTGCAACAATGGGCTCAAACATAAAAAGATCATATGCATGGCACAGTGTTTGGTAGTGTTTCGTTCTGTTGTACATAGGGTTCCTATGAGTTGGATCCTACTTGAGGGCACCCAACAACAAAAAACACTGGTATCTAGATGAAACAGGAATAAGAAGGAGGGAAAAGAGGGTTTTTTTTCTACTTCAGAAATGGCTCCACCCTTCTAGATGGTTAGAGCATTCTATTTCCTACAAAGAGAACATGAGATTCTATTAATTTTGAAGTGCATAGAAAAACTTCAGAAAATGTTCAGAGAATTGGTCTGGTGTCTTTAAGAGTTAGCTTTCATGGAGAGGTACTTCTCACTTCTTTGAAGGAGATTAATTAAAATTTTTATAGAATTAGTTCTTGAAGAGCTCAAGGTACTGAACTGTATGTACCAAGGACATAATTTTATTAATATATTATTATTTGCATTTCTTGCAAAAACAGATAGTGGTCTAACACTGTATGTTCTTGATTCTAATCTGCACTCATTTGATGGTTTTGGAGGGCTACAAAATCAGATGCAAATTAGAATCTTGTGCTGATTGGATTCACAGTAGAGAAATAGCACTTTGAGAACTTTCCTGAGAATCCAATCCACACATGATTCTAATCCACATGTGATTCTAATTCGCAGTATGCTCTCTCCCAGGGCTCTCTAACTCTCTAAGGCCCTGGGTTCGATTCAAAGCACCACAAAAAGAAAAAAAAAAAAAAAAAAAAAAAAAAAAAAAAAAAAAAAAAAAAAAAGGACTTGAGAACCCACTCCCGACACCATCAGCCAACAGTCAGCCATTGAAAACTCTGGTCACAAGCCCAACAACAAAACTGGTGAAAAGGTGCAGATCAAAATTGAGAGTGTATGGTATTGGTATTTTACATAACTTTACTGTTTACGACCAGGAGCCAATTTCCCTAAAAGGCTTTATAAGATCTCATTGGTTCACAATGAAAGGTTTACAAAGAATATAAAAGGGTTGCAATTAGAGAAGCTGAAGAAGGATTAATTTTGAAATATTCCAAGGCTGTTCATGACAAAGGGGTCAATTCTAGTAGCTTTGGCACCTTGGACACCATGGAGAAAGTATGCATTTATTTTGTATTTAACACTTACTATGCTCTTTTCATGTGGTAAGTCCTATGCTTTAGGCATAGTGGCATAAAACAAAACAAAAACAGTGGACACTACTCTATTTGCAGGCCACATTCTGAGTGTCTCTCCCTACCAGCCTGCAAATATCTTTGGATACCCTTAGACTAACTTGAAAGTCCAGTAAGTAGCCGGGTGTGGTGGTGGACACCTGTAATCCCGGCGGCAGGATCGCAAATTTGAGACCAGAGGCAGTCTGCGTAACATAGACAGACTCTGTCCCAAAAAACAAAACAAAACAAAAAAAAGGGCTGGGGCGCAGCTCAGTGGTCCAGCACTTGGAAAGCATGCAGACCGCAAGGCCCTGGGTTCAACTCCCAGTACCGCAAAAAAAAAAAAAAAAAAAAAAAAAAAAAAAAAAAAAAAAAAAAAAAAAAAAAAAAAAAAAAAAAAAAAAAAAAAAAATCCAGGGTGGGCCCTGGTGCCATGGCTCAGGTTTATAATCTCAATGACTAGGGAGGCTGAAGCACAAGAATTGCAAGCTTAAGGCCAGAGGCAGCCTTTGTAATTTATCAAGACTGTCTGAAAATAGAAAATAAGGGGCTGGTCGGTACAGCACAGTATTGGATTGCTTGCCTAGCATGTGACAGGCCAGTGTTTGGGAGAGTTGTGGGTCAATGATAAAAAGGAAGACCCTCAACTAGATGGATTGATGAAGTGTCTGAAATAATAAGCTTAAACATAAAAAAGATGGCATCCCCGGCAAAGTGTTGGGTAGTGTTTCATTCTGTTGTGCATAGGGCCACTGTGAGTTGGACCCAATTTGACAACACCTAAAAAAAAAACATAGTGTGGGAACCTGTTGCCTTCAGGTGAGTGGAAATCATGGAAGGTACTAGGAGTAAAGTGCTTACCACCTCCAAATAGAAAAACTACCCCCAGTGGGGCCTTGAGAACAAGCTCGCATGCACAGCTTGAGTGGACACTTGCAGGAGCCAATCAGTCATCCTGCCCTCTAGGGCACAGCATGGGTTACTCAAGTTGGAGGGCTTATATGGAGACCTCAGCTTCCTGTCTGCCCCACATCCATGTCTCAGTCCTATACCTCTGGGGGAGCAAATGGAAGTGGGCGGAAGGTCCTGGACATTTATTGTACCTTGGCTTCACAGGTGGAGATTTTCTTTAGATGCAACAGGCTGAATTGCTCTTGCTTTCTGGGCAAGACCTCTGGGCTCCTTTCCCCTTAGGATATTCAAGCATTGTTTCTCTGTCCTATAATTCACAGCTGATATAGGCACGGAAATGTTTAGGGCTGAGCAGATGCTGAGTGGGTGACTTGTTCATCTCTACCTTGGGCTGTAGGGGAAATCTTTCTCGTTTTCCTAGGAAAGGCATTTCCTTGAGTTTATCATGAGAAAGATACAACCTATAAGGCTGAGATGGAAATAAGGAAAGAGGCCCAGGGCTGGAAGGCCTGCTTTGGCCCTAGGCATTAGGAAGGTTTGTCCCCTTGCCATGAGATGCTCCTGCTATTCATGATTCAGCCTTGCTTATTATGAGGCTATGCTGAGCTGTGGGGTAGAAGCCACAGGAGAAAGTCACCTGAGGAGTCAAGGATGCTGGATACCAACGAAAAACTGAGTCAATGTACTTAACTTTGAACAAAACGGTACTCACTGCAATTTGAACAATGAGGATGGTTGTTATAATTGCTACTCAAGAAATATCTTGTAACAAAAAATGATCCAAAGGGTTTGGGAATAAAATCTCACAATTATCTCTTGAATCAATTTTAAACAATTCCAAATATGAGTCCTCAGAGCTGCCACAAGCCCCACATTCTCAGACTCAGGTGTATATCTTTTTGGAACAAAGAATGCATTGACTGCCTGCAGCACCCACCTCTCACTTCCCTGGTGAGTCTCACACAGGCTGCTTCTTCCCTGTGGACACTCTTGGAGCTCCTTTCCCCTAAGTCTTGCCCACTTGCCTCACAACAGCTCTGGGTCTTTGAATTCTACCTTTCTTTATCTGCCCTAATTAACTTAATGCCCTCTAGAGGCAGCAACACAATGGCCCTGTCTTTTATGTGAATACCATGTTCAGCTTATTTTGCCTGCTTACACTTGTCTGGTTCAGTGGGTCTGAATGCTGATTTTACATGTGAAATAATTGGTATCCTTTAAAAAGTACTGATGCTGAGTTCCATCCCAGACAAATCTCATCAGCCTCTCTGAGAATGGGGTTCAGTGATTCTGGGGGAGTAGGAGTTGAGGCCAATCACATCCTATTTAATTATAAGCTCCTGGAGGTAGTAATGGTGGTATGATAATGTCTTCTACTTCTTGGATGCTCAGTGTCAATCTTGTTCTATGGCAGTGAATGGTTGCTCCTCAGGACTGACTCTGTGACTCCTGCAAGGGCCCCTTCAGCCTCTCATCTCAGTCTAGGGAGATGGTGGGGAGAGAAGTGAATGATTCCCACCTCTTCCAGCACAGGAGGGTGCTGCTGGGACCCTGCCCTAAAAGCTTCAGGAAGAAGAAGCTATTGCAGGCCAGTTGGGGGAGAATTCAGAAAAAAAAGGTCAACTTATAAAGAGGTGCCTAGATGCTGCCCTGCACAGCTGGCAAGAGATCTGGGTCTGAGGGTGAGAGATTTGAGCTGGGCCTGATGGGGAAGCCACCATTGACTGTGGCTGAGAACAAACACTGCAGAGCTGTCCATTGCAAGTGTGTCCAAGTTCAACTGAATTACCCAGGACGTCGGCTGCTCAGAAACCTCACCAGACCCTGGAAACCTCTTCAAGGATGCTGGGGCAGGCTTCTGCTTTGATCTCCGAGCAGTGGGTGAGGTTTAGACTCTTAAAAAAAAATCACCATTTTAATCATGTAGAGCATTGAAGAGGCATCAGTTTAGAAGACATGGATCTGAGCTTGACCTTGGTGGAGACTGAGTGGCTTTCTCTCAGAGGCTGTTTTCTTATCTGTAAATTGGGCTGTGACAATATGCTTTAAGCAGTAGAGGATGAAATAAATGTCTTCCCCAGAAGGTGGCAGCACACACAAGAAGTCACAGCCACCAGTTCTTACTTAACTGGCATCCCTTTAGGAAAGCCTGCAAGAAGCTTAGACATTTTTCCGACTGAGTTGGAAAATTTTTTGACAATTTTTTGACTAATTTTTTGACAAAAAATTAGTGTTCCAGCCAGAGATCTGGTAGCATAAATGATTGAATATGGCTGCCTGAAATCTCTTCCCCTAAGGAAAGGACTCATTTCTTCAGCTTTATCTACCCTTCCTTCCCACTGCCTGCCTCTCTGCTTGGACCCTGGTACTCAAGTTTGCAGAATAAAACTGGAAGTTATTTACCATTTCTTATGCAATCCAATTCTCACTTGAGTAGAGAGGAATATGAAAGGAGCTTCCTTCTTTGCTTGAATGTTTTAGAGTATAACCAATCATTGTTGTTAGGCTGGCTGGAATCAATAAGAAGTACCACTGAAATAACTTACAGATAAAAGCAGGGCCACAGATGAGAACCCCAAAATGTCCCAAAATGGACTGACAGACAGAACAAGGGCCACGTGCTTAACCTCAGCCCACTCTCAAGTGTGGAGAGGCTGTGTTTTCTTGACACAAGAACAGAAGGTGGTTGAGGTTTTTGGACTGAATTTAATATTTAAAATATGAATAAGTGAATAGCATAAGTTTCTCTCTAATAATTGCTGGCTAGTGTTGATTGCCAGCCCCAAGGAAATGAACATATTAATGTTATAAATCACCCTCTGACAGGGGCATCCATGGAGAGGGAGACCGTAAAAGTCAGTTTCCTCTGGGGCGACCCATGTACTTTGTACTTGGTAGCTCTCAGTCCTTTGCTGATTTGGATCATGTGTGGATCCTTTAAAGACACAGGTGCATCCCTGAACCTAAACCAACTAAACCAGACAATACTACTTTAGTATTTTTCCATAGCCCTTCAGGTGATTCCAAGGTGCAGCCAGGCTGAGGACCGATGGTTCAACCTGTGGATGGGGAAGCTCATCCTCTTAGACTTTCATTACATTCCTTCTCCTTACCAAGGAGGGCTGCATCAGGGCTGTAAGTCTTTATTTTTGAGCACATGTGTAATAGCTTCTGCTGCATAAGTGAATGTGATGTGGAGAGCCCACAGCAAAAGGACAGGAGACGGGTGAGGAAGAATTGTTATTCCTCTGTGCTGAATTACTCAATTTTCTCCCTTTTGATAATAGTAGGAAAGGCAAAGGATACATTTATATACCAGTCCGTGTTCTGGGAACTTCACATAAAAAATGCCTCTTTTAATTTTTACAAACAGTGTAGATTTTTTTCATATTTTTCGTTAGTAATTTTCTAGTGAGCATACAACTTAATGGGCTTCCTGATAACATTTCCATACATGTATATCACTGTATACTACTCATGCTCAATTCCCCTTTACCCTGTTATGACCCCTCTCCCCTTCCCTTTCTTCCCCACCAATGGCCCCCTTTGACTTGCATATCATTTGTATGTATATCTATCTATATCCAGATTTTGGGTTAAGAGCAAAGCATGTGGTATTTCTCTTTCTTTTCCCTGTTCCCTTTCTTGTTGCCCCTTCCCATTCTCTTTAGCCCCTTTTCCTACTTACATAGGCCCCCTTCTATTTTCATAATGTATATATTTTAATGTTAAATATATATTGAAATTGAACATAAACGTGAGAGAAAATATGTGATGTTTGTCTTTTTGGGTCTGGCTTAATTCATTTAAAATGATGATCTGTAGTTCTCTCCATTTTCCAACAAATACCATAATTTCACCCTTCTTTATGGCTGAATAAAAGTCCATGGTCTATATGCCCCACATTTTCTGTATCCACTCATCTGCTGATGGACATCTGGGTTGATTTTTTTGTCTTGGCTATTGTGAATAGTGCAATAGTAAACATGGATGATCAGGTATCTCTGTGGAATGTTGACTTATATTCCTTTGAATATATACCCAGAAGTGGGATAGCAGGTCATAAAGTAGTTGTATTTTTAGCTTTTTGAGGAACATCTATACTGATTTCCATGGTAGCTGCAACTAACCTTCATTTTCATAAGCAGTGGATAAGAGTTCCTTTCTCCCCACATCCTCACCAGCATTTGTTGTTGTTTATTTTGTTGATAGTAGTCATTCTGGCTGGAGTGAGATGGTATCTCAGGGTAGTTTTGATTTGTATTTCCCTTATGGCTAAGGATATTGAGCATTTTTTTTATGATTGTTGGTTTGTATTTCTTCTTTTGAGAAGTCTCTGTTCATTTGCCCATTTTAAGGTTGGAAACTTTGCTATTACGGCATTTAATTTTTTGAGCTCTTTATATATTCCAGAAATTAATCCTATGTCTAATATATAGCAGGCAAATATTTTTCTCCCATTTTGTAGGTTGTCTCTGCACTCTGATAATTGTGTCCTTTGCTGAGCAAAACCTTTCTAATTTCATACTTCCCCATTTGTCAATTCTTGCTATTGTTTCCTGCACTATTGTGATCTTTTTCAGAAAGTCCTTGCCTCTGCAGATGCTTCAGAGTGATCACCTATGTTTTCCTCTAGCAATTTCAAAGTTTCAGGTCTTACATTAAGGTCTTTGATCTATTCGGAATTAATTTTCATATAAAGTGAGAGAAAGGGATCCATTTTCAGTCTTCTACATGAGGATATCCAGTTTACCCAGGACCATTTGTTTTAAGAGGCTGTCTTTTCTCCAGCTTATATTTTTGGCACCTTTGTTAAACATTAGGTGGCTATAACTACATGGATTTATCTCTGGATCCTCTAATCTATTTCATTCATCTACATGTCTGGTTTCGTGCCAGGATCATGCTGTTTTGTTACTACTATGGCTCAGTAGTATAATTTGAAAACAGGCATTGTGATGCCCCTGCATTGTTCTTTCTGCTCAGGATTGCTTTAGTGGTTTGTGGTCTTTTGTGCTTCCATATGAATTTTAAAATTGGCTTTTCTATATCCATAAAGAATGTCATTGAAATTTTGATGGGGATTACATTATCTGTGATTACTTTTGGTAATATAGCTGTTTTCACAATATTAATTCTTCTGATCCATGAGTATGGAAAATCTGTTCATTTTCTAGTATCTTCAACTTCTTTCTTCAGTGTTTTAAGGTTTTCAATGTAGAGGTCTTTAACCTCTTTGGTTAGGTTTATTCCTACTTATTCTTTTTGAGGCTACTATGAATGGAATTATTTTCCTGATTTCTTTTTTCAGCCAGGTTGTTATTGGTATATAGAAAAGCTGTTGATTTTTGTATGTTGATCTTCTATTTTGCTGCTTTGCTAAAAATGTTTATCACCTCTAAGAGTTTTCTGGTGGAATCTTTAGTGTCTTTTAAGTAAAGGATCATATCATCTGCAAATGGGGATAATTGGACTCATTCTTTCCTATTTGTTTCCCTTTTATTTCTTTCTCTTATGTTATTGCTGTGGCTAAGAGTTCAGTTTCCCCATGTGTTTATCAGTTTGCTGGACTGTGGGGGCTTGTGTCTTGCGTGAAGCTGAAAGTTACACCACTGGTATTACAGATATCAGCAGGGTCACCCATAGTGCGCAGTTTTTAGCTGAGCTTCCAGACTAAGACAGACTAGGAAGAAGGACGTGGATAAACCAAGCCTGAAACAATTAGCCATTGAAAACCCTATGAATAGCAGAGAAACGGTGTCAGATATAGTGCCAGAAAATGAGCCCCCAAGTTGGGAGCCACTCAAAAGACAGCAGAAGAAGAGTTGCCTCCTCAAAGTAGTTTTTGTTAGGTGCTATCGAGTCTGGTCCTCATAGGGTTTTTAATGGCTGATTGATTTTGGGAATGCTTTGGGAGTGGATTGCCAATTTCCTCTCCCATTTTTGTGGTGGTGGATATTGAATCTTGGTCCTCAGAGAGTGCGGAGCAGCACTCTGCCAACTGAGCTAAACCCTATCTCCCTCAAACCCTAATCATGGGAATGGAGTGAGGCCCCAGATACCTTCATTTGATGATGTGGCACAGCTCACAATGAGAAGGAACAACTGTAAATATCCATTAATAATTGGAACATGAATGTACATAGCATGAAAATGTGAAAATTAGAATCATCAAAAGGGAAATGGAGCATATACATCGACATCAGTAAGCTAAAATGGACTGGCATGGGCCATTCTGACTCAGATAATTATATGGTCTACTATTCCAGGAATGACAGAGTAAAGAGAAATGGGGTTGCATTCATCATCAAAAAAGACATCTCAAGATTTGTTTTGAAGAACAATGCTGTCAGTGATAGAATAATATCCATAGGCCAACAAGGAAGGTGAATTAATATGACTATTATTCAAATTTATGCATCCACCACTAGGGCCACAAATAAAAATAGGGAATATTTTTTATCATCTGCAATCTGAAATAGATCAAACAAGCAATCAGGATATACTGATAATTACTGTTGACTAGAATGCAAAAGTTGGAAACAAAGAAGAAGGCTCAGTAGTCAGAAAATGTGGCCTTGGTGTCAGAAGCGATGCTTGAGATTATACCATGGTCCAGCCGGGTGAAGGGGAGAGCCGAGGATTAAGGAGACGAAGAGGCCAAGACTGATGGTCTTGAGCAAAACTTTATTCTCTATACTCATGCTTATATAGTAACTCAAGGAGATACTAAAAATAGCTCACAAAGGTAACTGCAATAAGATGGACTTTGTAACAGTCATAAAGTTAACAATCAACTTAGTTAGCATTCCAGTAACAGATTAATCCTAAAGAGACAATGAGGGAACAAAAGCCTCGGATGTGCTGTTTCCTCATTCCATAGGTAGCAGAGCTTCCTGCTGTGGTCACATTTGTCATGTAGCCATTTATGCAGGCATTGCCTTTTAACTTATGTGGGGCCTATGGCTCCCGGCAAGATTACATGATAGAATTTGCCAGACCAATTTTCATTGCAAATACATTTTTTCACCAACATGAACAGCAACTATACACATGGAATTCGCCAGATGGAACATATAGGAACCAAACTAACTACATTTGTGGAAAGAGATGATGGAAAAGCACAACACCAAAAGTCAGAATAAGACCAGGTGCTGATTGTGGATTAGACCATCAACTGCCCATATGCAGGTTCAAACTGAAACTGAAGAAAAATAGAGCAAGTGTACGAGAGACAAGGTATAACCTTGAGTATATCAAACCTGAGTTCAGAGATCACCTTAAGAACAGGTTTAATGCATTAGTGATTGAAGACCAGATGAATTGTGACATGACATCAAAGATATCATTCAGGAAGAAAGCAAAAGGTTATTAAAAGGACAGGAATAAAAGACCAAATTACATGTCAAAAGAGATTCTGAAACTTAAATGACAAACTGCTAAAGTAAAAGGAAGAAACTTGAACTAAATAGAAGATTTCAAAGGTCAGACTGAGAAGACAGAATCAAATATTACAATGATATGTGCAAAGAGCTCAAGATAGAAAGTCAAAAGGGAGGAACACACTCTTTTTCTCAAGCATAACAGTTGGTAGAGTGCTGCACTGCAGTCTTTGAGGTCCCGAGTTCAATTCCCAGCACCACAAAAATGGGAGAAGGGCCTGGCAATCCACTCCCAAGGCAATCCCGAAACAGTCAGCCATTGAAAACCCTATGAGGGTCACTATGAGTCGGATACTGACTCCACGGCACCCAACAACAACAACAACAACAAGGAATTGAAGAAAAATTCGAGCCTTGAATGGCAATAGTGAAGGATTCTACAGGGAAAATATTAAACAATGCAGGAAACATCAAAAGAAGATGGAAGCAAAGCACAGAGTCATTACACTAAAAAGAATTGGTGGATGACCAACAGTTTCAAGAGGTTGCATGACCAGTGATGACAAAGTGGATGCTGTCTTGAAAGAGCTGGTGAAACAGAAGGCTCCAGGAATTGATGGAATATCAATTGAGATGTTTCAACAAACAAATGGAGCACTGGAGGTGCTAATTTGTTTATGCCAAGAGATTTGGAAGACTACTACCTGGGCAAGTCTCTCATATGAAGAGATTCATATGTGTGCCTATTTCCAAGAAAGGGGATCCAACTGAATGTGGAAATTATCAATGATATCATTAATACCATGAAGTACCCAGCTTAGCCATAGAAAAGCCATTTTATAGATCAGGCTAAGAAAAATTTTCCATTGCCTCAGAGAGACCCCACCCCTCCCAACTTGGAAGGTCCCGAGCTATCTTAAGCGGACGCTTCCTGTTATCTGCTAACACCAATGTCTCAAAATGCCGAAACCTTCCCCTTTCCCGCTCGCGCCTTGCTATTTGATTTAACCAGTTTAAAAGTCAACCAATGTGACCAATCAAAGTTGTACCAGTCAGCTAAGCCGCCATTTTGCTTCTGCAAGGGTATAAAAAGCCCTCGCTTCTGCATCTCGGGGTCTCTCTCGCTCTCTCGTTCGATGGAGCTGAGTAGACCCCGACGCGTCGGACAATAAAATCCTTTGTGCTTGCAGTGGCTCAGGTCTCCGTCTCTCATTGGGAACACTTTGGATAGACATGGTCTCCCTCCGGGAAGCCGAGTCTTACAACCACACATAAGCAAAATTTTGCTAAAGATCATTCAAAAGTGACTGCAGCAGTATATTGACAGGGAACTGCCAGAAAATCAAGCTGGATTCAGAAGAGAGTGTGGAAACAGGACATCATTGCTGATGACAGATGAATATCAGCTGAAAGCAGAGAATACCAGAAAGATGTCTATGTTTTATTGATTATGCAAATATATTTCACCATGTGGATCATAATAAACTATGGATAACATTGCAAGGAATGAAAGTATCACAGCACTTAATTGTACTCATGAGGAATCTATACATGGAACACAAGGCAGTCATTTGAACAGAACAAGGAAACACTTCCTGGTTTAAAGTCAAGAAAGGTGTGCATCAAGGCTTTACACTTTCGGTATACCTCATCAATATCTATGCTGAGCAAATAGTCTGAGAAACTGGACTTTATGAAGAAGAATGTGGCATCAGGATTGGAGGAAGACTCATTAACAACCTGGATTATGCAGATAACACAACTCTGCTTGCTGAAAGCGAAGAGGATTTGAAACACTGATGAAGATCAAAGAATATACCCTTTAGTGTTGATTGTGCCTCAACATCCACAAAAATATCCTTACAACTGGGTCAATACACAGCCTCATGATAAATGGAGAAAAGATTGAGATTGTCCCCAATTTTGCTTTCCTTGGTTCTACAATCAACACCCATGGAGCAACAGTCAAGAAATCAAAAGATGCATTGCATTGGGAAGAGCTATTGTAAAAGACCTCTTTAAAGTGTTGAAAACTAAAGATGTCACATTGAAGATGGAGGTGCACCTGACTCATGCCATGATATTTTTAGTTGCATCACATGGTTCTGAAAGCTGAACAGTGAATAAGGGAGACAGGAAAAGAATTGATGGTTTTGAATTATGATGCTGGAAATGAATATTGAGTATACCATGCACTGGCAAAAGAATCAACAGATCCTTCCCAGAAGTGCATCTACAGAGCTCCTTGGAAGCAAAGATGGCTAGACTGTCTCACATATTTTAGACATGTTGTCAGGAGTGCCCAGTCCCTGGAGAAGGACCTAATGTTTGGGAGAGTTTCAGGTCAGTGTAAAAAAGGAAGACTCTCAACTAGGTGGATTGTCACAATGTCTGCAACAAGGGGCTTAACCATAAAAAAAGATCATGTGCCTGGCACAGAGTAGAGGAGTGTTTTGTTCTATTATACCTAGCATCACTATGACTAAGACCCAACTCCATGGCACCTAACAACAACAAGATCACAATTACTCTAGTGAATAGCGGTGGGGACAGTGGAGATCTTTGTCTTTTTTCATGAAAGTATTTTGAACTTTGTCAAAGGCTTTTGTTGTTGTTGTTAGGTGCCCGTGGAGTCAGTATCTGACTCATAGTGACCCTCATAGGGTTTTCAATGGCTGACTGTTTCAGGATTGCCTTGGGAGTGGATTGCCAGGCCCTTCTCCCATTTTTGCGGTGCTAGGAATTGAACTTGGGACCTCAGAGACTGCAGCGCAGCATTCTACCAACTGAGCTAAATCCCAGACCACGTCAAAGGCTTTTATTATATCTATATAGATGATCCTGTGATTTCTGTCTCTGCATCTATTTATGTGCTTATTACATTCATTGTCTTATATATGTTGAAGTACCTCTTGCATCCCTGGAATGAATCCAACTTGTTTGTAATGTATGATTTTTTAATGTGTAGTTGAAGTTGATTTGCAAATATATTATTAAAGATTTTTGCACCTAGTTTATCAGGGAAGTTAATCAGGAAGTTTTTTTTTTTTTTTTTTGTTATAACTTTATCTGGATTTCTACATCAAGGTAATCCTGGCTTCCTAGAATGAGTTTGGTAGTGTTCCTTCCATTTCCATTTTATGGAACATTTTGAGGAACATTGGTGTTAATTCTTCTTTGAAGGTTTTGAAGAATTTGGCAGTGAATTCATCTAGCCCTGGACTTTTCTTTATTGGAATATTCTTTATTTTCAATCTCATTGCTTGTTATGGGTATTTTTAAGTTTTTTATGTCCTCTTTATTTAATTTTGGTTGGTAAATGTGTCTAGGAATTTATCCATCTCATCTAAGTTTTCCAGTTTGTTTTTGAATATAAGTTTTCAAAATATTCCCTAATGATTCTCTGGATTTCATTGATATCTTTTGTCATATCCCCTTTATCATTTCTAATTTTATTAATTTGTGGCTTCTCTTGCTTTCTTTTGGTTAGTTTGGCTAAGGGTTTGTCAATCATCCTTACCTTTTCAAAGAACCAGCTCTTTGTTTCACTAATTCTTCTTCTTATTTTTTTAGTCTCCATTTCATTAATTTCTGCTCTGATTTTTGTTGTTGTTGTTCTTGAGGGACCCAGGACTTTGCATATGGTTTGCAAGTGCTCTTGTCACTGGGCTGCACCCACTAAGCCCATTTTTAATATTTTATCTTGAGTCAGGGTCTCAAGAAGTTACACAGGCTTTCTTTGGCCTCAAACTCACAAACTTCCTGCCTTTCCTCCCGAGTTGCTGGGATTACAGGTGTGAGCCACCATGCTTAGCTTGCTCTGATCTTTATTATTTCTTTCCATGTGCTGATTTGGAGTTTTGCCTATTCTTATTTTTCTAAGACTTTGAAGTATATCATTAAGTTACTTACGTGAGTCATCTCTGATTTTTTAATGTAGGCACTCACAGCTATAAAATTCCCTCTCAGAACTGCCTTTGCTGTATCCTAAAGGTTCTGGTAAGTTGTGTTTCATTTTCATTGGATTCTAGCAATTTTTAAATTTCCTTCCTGGTTTCTTCAAGAACCTATTATCACTTAAGAGTGTACTGTTCATTCTCCATGTATTTGTGCAGTTTCTGTAATTTTTCTTGCTGTTGATTTTTACTTTTGTTCCATTATGGTCTGATGTTTTTGTTGTTAAGTGCCATCAAGTCCAGTCCAACTCAATGTGACCCAAGTACAATAGAAGAAAACACTACCCAACACTTTATCATACTTAAGCCCATTGTTGCAGCCACTGTGTCAATTCATCAATTTGAGAGTCTTCTTCTTCCTTTTTGTTTTTTCCTGTTTGCTGATCTGCCACTCTCCCAAACATGATGTTCTTCTCCAGGGGTTGGTCTTCCTGATAACATGTCCAAAATTTGTAAGATGCAGTCTAGCCATCCTTACTTTCATGGAGAACTCTTGTTGTACTTCTTCTAGGGCAGATCTGTTCTTTTTGCAGTCCATCTCCATTTCCCTTTTGATGATTTCTGATTTCCCTGGATTCATACTATGGACATTCCACATTTCAATTATCCATGGGAGTTTACAGTTGTTTCTTCCCAGTTTGAGTCTTGCCACATCAGCAAAAGGAGGTCCCCAGGGGTTTTGCTCCATTCCCATCACTACAGTCACCTCTACTTTGAGGAGGCAACTCTTCCCCAGTCATGTCTTGAATGCCTTCCGTCTTGGGAGGATCATTTTCTTCACTATATTGAAACATGGTGCTGGAGATGAATACTCAATATACCACGGACTGAATATACCATGGATGTTTGTGAGAGCAGCAGGTCAATACAAAAAAAAAAAGACATGAGGAGTATGATGTGGCATGAGTTCCATATGGGAGTGCAGGCCTCAGATCTACTGAGAGTGACACATCATCATCTTGCCCACTGCAACATGGGATCAGCAAATGAGCCCTGACAACAAGATGCGCCAGACAAGGTGACATCAGAGACTCAACCTGCTACCATCTGCCACCGCCATTTGGGCTGCGCTCTCTGAGGTGAGACCTCAGTGCATGTGAGCTCTGCAAGGGAACAGAAGCCTCAAAATGACTGGAGGTGACACACCATGCCCTGCTAGTGCAGCACTGGTGGTGTACCTCACAGGGTGGGTTACTGAGTGTACCCTGAAACCCTATCCAGCCTGAGAGAGCAGCATGGACATCCCGCCATCATCCCTGCTACGGTTATGCTGCCAGAAACCCCTCCCCCAGACTTGCTAGCTTTCAGTGAGAGAGTGTATAGGGAAAATCCCTTTCCATGTGGTGGAATTGAAAAAAATCTCAAAACAATGCTGTCATCACCTGTTAGGAAATTTTATACCAGATAGCAATGAAAATTGAACTATAGATAGAAGCACCAGCAGAGATGCAGTTAAACAATGACCCAGCACAGCTTTCCCTGACGTCAAGAGGCAGGAAGGAGGTACTGTGTGGTGCCTGGCTACGATGCATGGCTGAGGAAAGTGTGGCAGGATTCTTAGATTTGGCCTCTGATCACGTATCAGAGTTCTTAGAAGTTTTGGTCATTTTTTCCCCTCCTTTTGTTATTGGAATGTAATATTTCCTCAACCTTGTCTGCCATCCTTTATGTTCTATCTCCTGCTTAATGTAGACTACTGGTAAGGCTTTCCACTGTGTTATTTTTATTTGGTTTATTGAGTTCTTTTCCAATATTTCTATTTTTTTCCCCCAAGTCTCAATTTCCTTGCTGAATTTCTCATCTATGTTGCTGACTTTGTCTTCTGCACTGATGACTTTCAGACCTAGGTCCTGTATTGATTTTCTTACTTCATTCATCTTCTTGTTTGTGTCCTCTTTGAAGTCATTGATCATTTTTACAAGTGGACTTTTGAACTCTGTTTGACATTTCAACCATATTGTATCTTTCAATTTAGCAAAGAATTATGGTCTCTTGGAGGAGATGTGTTGCCTTGTTCTTTCATGTTTCTTGTGTTTCTGTTTTATGATTTGTGCATCTGTTTGTCTGTCTCTTCCCATTTTACTTGGGGATCTTCTTGTGCGTGGCTTTCTCTTGGGATCTCAATCCCCAGTACCACTTCCTTTTGGGTGAGGGCTCTGGTTCCCCTCCCACACTGGTGAGGTGTGGCTGGAGATGTGTCATGCTCACTCCTCCTCACTGCTTTGCTCTGTTTTGCACTCTGAGACCATTCCATAACCTACTTTGTGATTTCTGTGCTTTTCCAGTCTTTCCCTCTTTGGAATACAGTCCATTTCTTCCTATTCTGACTCCTTTGTTTTATTGCATCCCATGAAGCCTGCCTTTAATTCACCATCTTCCACTGGAAGACACAAATGGTGTTTTTGTTCCCCATTTACAGAGTAGAAAACCAAAGTTCAGAGGATTTAAGTAGCTGCTCCAGGGTCAGCTATGGGGTAATGCTGGGATCTGAACACTGACTCTAAAGTCAAGTCTCAGAAAACAATAATCATGCTTTGGCAAAGCTCAGCATCAAAAACATGTAAATACCACTGGAAAAACTCAAGTGGACTTGACAAGAGGGTCTGTGCTTCCAGAAACTGTGTTAGAAAGTGTGATGGAATCAGCTGGAGAACTAGTGTGTGATCCTCCTAACCTCGCCCAGCTCCCCAGAGTTGAGAGTCAGCTACGGGATAGCCCAGGGGCTCAAAGTGCCCTCACTTCATTGAAAGCCTTTGTGTGATGAACCTGAGGCATTGGCAGAAGAGAAAAACCAAGAATGGGTGAAAGAAATAAGGAGGGTACAATAATGAATGGACAACAAAAAATAATATCTCTCTCCATTTACCAGTACAAACTCTGATCATCTTTGATTTAAAGAAATAGCTCTACTTCAATTCCTGCAATCCCTGGGTTTATTAATGTTCATGAAATCAAAAAGTCACAAATCTTACAGGACTTTGTATGGGAGGAAGAAAATGTTCTTTCACTAATCTTAGTCTCATTGGCTGGAGCCCTGACAAAAGTCAGATTAATAGGAGCAAACCGGTTTATTAACAGGTGCATCATGCTTGTCATGCATATGGGAGCATGCCAAGTGAATATCTGAAAAAAGTGGTGAGAACTTGGGCTTATGTATTATGTTAACAAAAGAGCAATAATTTTTTAGGGTGACAAGACAAAGGAAAATGACACTTAGCTTCTAGGGGTGGCAATTTATAGGAAGGTAAATATATATGGAATGGGAGAAGGACGTGGCAACCCACTCCCAAGACAATCCCCAAAACAATCTGCCATTGGAAACTCTACGAGGGTTGCTATGAGTCGGACACAACTCGATGGCACCTAACAACAACAAGAAGTATATATGAAAGATAAGGGCTAGTCAGTAAAGTTTGTTATGTAGAGGTAGGTCCCTGGTGCCATTGCTCGGCTGATAAGAGTCTAGAGTTGTCTCTGGTGATTAAGTCTGCTCTTCCTGGTAGACAGGGGTAAGAGAATACCTTTACAAGTTTGTGTCCTGCTTTTAGGCAAACAGAGGAAGTGCAGAGAGTTTTCCTTATCTCTTTTTTCTCATTGCCTTCGACTCAAAATAATTCTGATTCCAAAGTGGCATATTTTAAAGTTGCATATTCTGCTTCCCATTAACCTCAAGCTGGAATAAACGTCTGCTAGATACATGTCTCTGCAGGGCCTGAGTTCTGAATGAGAGCTGGATCTTAGGTGAGGGCACCCTATCTGCTGTGGCCCCTGCAGCTTGGCATGGGTGAGGGTAGAGAGATTCCTGGTAAATCAGTCATAACTTGATTATCATGAGAGGGGCCTAGCAGAGCTTATGATCAATATGACCCTTCCTGAAATGCCCTGTGGTGTCTTGAAAATATACCTGCAGACTATTTCCAGTCTCTTAAGGTAATACTCTGTGTAGCTATAGACTAGATACAGAAACAAGAGCCTGTGAATAAACTCCAGTGTCTTCTTCATAGAACTTTAAGTGACCTTTCACCCATGAACTAAACTACTAGTGTTCTAGACACAAATTTATTGTTCCACATACCAGAAACAGTGAGTGATATGAAGCAGGAAGCCCTGAAATTCTGGGGTATCTTGGTTTTTAGCTCCTTTATCTTTTCTAATGGCAAAATAATTTTTGGAAAGTTCTTTCTAGATTTGATCTGTATTTAGCCATCTGGAAAATATGAGAATGTGTACTGCCAGAATAAATATATCTCTATCTGTTACAACTTGAGCACTTTGACACATATTACTAGGCAAGAAATAACAGAGACAGTATACAATTACATTGCAATACCACAGAGTGAAGTTTACTTGTTTCTTGAGTTCTGATTTGTGGAGGGAGCAATAAAGAAACTTATAGGCATAATGGACATATTTTTAAGATGAAAATATTTCAGGCTTGGATGTTATTTATTTAGAAATGAAGCACTCTTTCTTTTGAATCAAAGAATTAGAGCAGAGTTTATAAGAAATAAGAATAAAGGAGCAAAGATGGCTGCTGAGTCTCTCCACACTCTTTTCAAAACCAAAATGGCAATAGGAGCCAGTGTTCCCAGGAAGAAGTGAAAAGCACCTTGTGTTGGGAGTCAGGAGACCTTGATTCCAGCCCTAACAATGTCTTAAGCTGTTGTATGGATGCTGGCAAATGATTTCATCTCTACTTACCTCTGTTCATGGTTAATGGAAAGTAATATTTACTACCCCACTTCACAGTTGGGTTTTGAGAATCTAGTGAAAAGTGTAAATGATTTGCAAATGATAAAATACTATAGAAATGTAAAATTGTTAATCTCAACTGTCTCATCCCATTTTCTTTGCATATGTTAATTAGGTTCATTATACTTTGGACTAAAAAAATGTCTTGGGTGTGGGAATGGAGAATCTTGTTGTAATACTTGATTGAGAAAGTCTAGTTGTTTTGGTCAGGCTGATAGAATTCTTCTTTCTTCCTCAAGGCCTTTTTCATCAAAAAGAATGACAGTATCAGTTAGCTTTTGGTCGCTGTGAACAAAGTACCTAACACAAACAGGTTAAGGGAGAAAGGAATCATCTTGGCTCACAGTTTCGGAAAGTTCAGCCCATGGTTGCTTGGCCAATGCACGTGGACAGGTAGACATGGTGGTGGGAGCATGGGATGGAGGAAGATTCTTCCCCTCATTGCAGACAAGAAATAGAGAAATAGGAAGGGGCCTGGGTCAAGATATCCCCAAGGACCTCCAAGATACCCCCAGAGACCTACTTCCTCCAGTAACCTACTCTCTCACCTTCTAAAGTTTCCAGAACCTCTCAAATAGTACCACCAGCTGGGGATTGAGAGACCAACACATAGCCTTTTGTGGAGACATTTCATATCCAGGTCCTAACAATGACCTATCCAGAAAAGCCGCCTGCAGCCATAGCCCTGTGGAATCCGATCCCGTCAGATCTCTGAAGCTAAGCAGGGTCAGGCCTGGTTAGTACCTGGATGGGAGACTGCCTGGGAACACCAGGTGCTGTAGGCTTGGGAGAAGGACCTGGCAATCCCCTCCCAAAAATCAATCTGCCATTGAAAACCCTATGAACAGCAGAGAAGCACTGACAATAGTGTTTCCCCTGTTGTACAGAGGGTCGCTATGAGTCGGATACCGACTCGACGGCACCTATCAACAACAATCAATCCAGAAAAAGGCAGTTTATACTCTCATCTAAGGGCATGTAAGCAATAGTGCAACAAGAAATTAACAAGTCCATCTGCAGGAGAATGTAGCCCATTAGGACATAACATTTTCTTGATGAAAATTAGTTTATTTACCATGAGTAAGGCACTTAGCAGAGATGAAAAAGAAGTTATTATTCTTATCCACAAGGATATTTACACTTCATTGCACAAAGGGAGTTGGTGTAGATATATAAAGACATTGTATTAAGGTAGTTCTTGATATAAATGGGAATTATTCTTACTCCTCCTCAGTTAGGACAAGGCCTGGAGATATATACTTCCTTACATATTAAAAATAAGTGTCATTTGTTGGTAAGTCAACTTTCCATCACTACAAAAATACCTGAGATAATCAAATTATGAGGACAAAAAATTTGTTTTGGCTCACAGTTTTGGAGATTCTAGACCATGATTAGTTAGTCCTGTTGCTTTGTGCCTGGGATTAGGCAACACATTGTGGCAGCAGGATGTGGTAGAGCCAAACTGCTCACCTCATGATCAGAGGCAAAACAAACAAAGAAAAAACAAAAGATAAGGAAGGGATTAGGGTCTCATAATACCCTTCAGAGGTATGCCCCCAGTGACCTAAAGACTTCTTATGAGGCTCCACCTCTTAATGATTCCATCATCTTCCTGAGAACAAGGCTTTAACACATGGGCCTTGGTGGGTTATTTAAGATCCAAACTATAGCAGTGACATAAATCCTCTGCTTAGCATTTCTCATGCATTTTGATCTTATACCCCTTTATACTATCAATTATTATTGAAGATAATAAAGAGACATTATCAATATTTACCTTATTAGATATTAACATTGGTATTTAAAGTATTTGTTTAAAAGCTGGGCATGGTGGCACATGCCTGCAATCCCAACAACACAGGAAGCAGAGGCAGGAGGATTGCAGGTTTGAGGCTAGAGGCAGCCTGTGTAACTTAATGAGACCCTGTCTCAAAATGAAAAATAAAAAAGGCAGGTGCTGAGAGTGCAGCTCAATGGTAGGCCACTTGCAAAGTTTGTGCAAGGCCCTGGGTTCAACCCTCAAGAACTGCAAAAATAGATAAATAAATAAAAATGTTTAAGAATAACAATTATTCACAACCCAATTACATTTTAACACCTTTTAACACGAATAGCAGATGTTTAACAAAAACTTAAGTTTATTATCCAAAACTATATTATCTGAAATTTATTGAGAAGAGTGCCATTGTTTTACATTTTTACCCATCTCTACACTGTTTGACTTAAAGACAGACAACTGGATTTTTGTATTTGCTCTACATTCAATCTGTTGCAATCTGTTGTGTAGGTAGACATTTGTGAAGAAAATCTGGATTCAACTAGACATTTAATTGGAAGGGACAGAAGTATTTCATTAGTCTTTTCAGATAATTGCAAATATTCTTCTTTGATGCTAAACCACAACTCAACAAGGATCTCTCTCTCTGTCTCTCCCTCCCTCCCTCCCTCTCTCTCTCTCTCTCTCTCTCTCTCTCTCAAGGGTATGTGTTGAGACAACATATCACTACATACCTAGATAGCTCAGGCTGGCTTCAGACTTGCTGTTATAGCCTAGGCTGTCTTCAAAATCACAATCATCCTGCCTAAACCTCCTGAGTGCTGGGATTACAGGTGTGCATCACCATGCCTGGCTTCAACAAGATTCTTAAACGTTACTTGCGAGGTTATCTGCAATCCCCAAAGGATCAAGCTGTTTCAGGGGAGATTTTGGTACTGGTGGTAATAGTTCTGACTTCTTAAAGGCTTCTTTGATGTCAGAGTTTAGAGTCTGCAGAGACTGGGTGGTGCCTGGAGAAGGTGTTTTGGAGCTGAATATGAAGGAAGGCTGGATAAGGGAATTGTCTGGCTGAGCGAATGGATGGAGGGGAGGTAGCTCCTGCTCAGCCTGTCCCCCAATTCCTCAGCAAATGCTTGGTTGACAATGAGCTGCTAACTTCCATGTTCTCTTCATAGACCATATCTTATGGTACACTGTAGCCACAGAAATAAGTGAGTGAAGACTTCTGCCAAGTATTAAACTTGTAGGTCCTAACCTTCCTTAAAGAGTTTGAACATCAGCTCTGACACTGACAAGCTTTATCACCTTGGGTAACTCCCTCAACCATCTTATACCATGGTTTTATTGTCTATAAAATGGAGATAAAGTTTGCTTTACACAGTTGAGGATTAAATGGATTAGCACATGTAACATGGATGTTTAGGAGGAGTGCTGGCTCAGAGTAAGAGGTCAATAAAATATAAATTTCCTACTCCTCATTATTATATCACTTCATTGAATCATCTCAAAATTAGTTGCTACCACTCAAAAAGAGTTCACTTTTTAAGGAGATGACTAGAGTGAAGACATGGAACACCTGGTCTCCTGTCAGGGAGATGAGAGGTAGCAGGGGAGAGTTAAGACAAAACAAACCCTCAGAATCCCCATGTCATGATAGAGCTGCCAATCTGTTCACCATTAGTTACAAACATGTCTTCTCTTCCCTTCCCTGCTTTGCTAAATTTACCATGAGATGAAATGAATTTAAGAGCATTGTGGGGATCTAAGTATGAATGAAACTACTTATAGGTTCCAATTCTATTCCTGGATTGAAAAAATAAATTTATTACTAATTGAGTAATTCAATATACAATTTTTTCCCCTTGCAGTAAGTACTAAGAAGTTGAACCCACTAGTAAGCATCCTCACTTCACCTCCTTAATTTCTTTTTTTTATTTCAATAGAAGATCTCACTAAGTTGAGCAGGCTGCCTCTGGCTTCAAACCTGTGATCCTCCTGCCTGAACCTCCCTAGTCACTCCGATTATCAACTGGTTTCTGCATATACTTCTTCTTGCACTTTGTTAGCATAATTACTTTCAAGTAGAAGTGATTTTTTTTTGTACTTAGAAAAAAAGAGTTTCCTATTTTTATGAGTACCCCTTACCTGAGTCACTTTTAGGAAGATTAAAATTTAACTCTTTAAGATGAAATTTGAAGTAGCAGTGATGCTTGCTTTATATTTCTTTCTAGGTTTGTCAGAATTTGTCAAAACATGATATAAAGCAAAAATGCATGGAGTGGGGTAGGTTTATTTATAAGCAGAAACTTCAGCCAAATGCAGCAGTAAATTAAAAAATAGAACAAATCACATCAATTAGTTTTAAAAATAAAGTAAACAAGCAGGAATTTTAAAACCCTCAAACCAACATACCAGTTTAAAGCAGGTCTGAATAGTATTGGAAGGGGAAACTTTTATACTAGCCATCTTTTTTGGACACAGAGAATACCAAACATATTTTATTGGCACAAAAAAAATCCAACCATAACAAGGCACGGCAAACAGAAACATACTTTAGCAAAGGGTTAGTGTTATATACAAATGTTATTTTAGTCATTGACAGCAGAATGTATCTTAGTTCACTATCTTAATTTAGGAAAATCTTTATAATCCATTTAGGGGAGAGAGAGGAGGCCCTAGTAGTGTAGACCAGAAGAAGCTTGATCTTCATGACTTTAGAGGGGAAGGAAAACAACTTTCTAACTGCTCTTTTGAGTTCTTAGTTGGGATGGATTTTTGTAGCCAAAGGCAGGTTAACAAGAGAGAGAAAGAAACACACATTTGGTAACATGTATATTTCATATACAAATAGGAGGTACCCAGGGAAGGAGAAATTCTCAGGGGTGGCCTAGACCTTTGGCTTATATAGCATCTTTAATAAAGGACAGTAATTTTCCAGAGAAGTGTCAAGACAGAGGAAGAGGCTTTGAATCTCTAGGGGTGGTAATTTGTGGAGGGACAAGTACACGGGAAGCAGGCAAGTTTGTTATGCAGATTCCTCAGGGCTATATCCAGGCTGAGAAGAGTCTACTATTGTTATCTATCATCAACTTTTGTCCTGAAGGAGTGCAGGGATTTCACCCTGAAATATGGCACCTTGTTACACTGCTTATTTTAAATTATGGGCTCTTGAAGGTTTGCAGATAGTGGAGAGGCTTTACTCTGATATTCCCTTAATTACATTAAGACTGTATCACCAAAGAGAATACTTTTGCCTTCCACTTCCACCCTGAAATCTCATTATTACATAAAAGATAACTGAGGACCACAAACACACTTTGATGGATTTTTGTCCTATGGTAATACTTGTCTTACAGCCTCATCCAAAATCCAAGCAAAATCATTCACAAGTTAATTTCTGTCTCCTAGTTTCATTCATTCTCCCTAATAACCATTTACTATCCTTCAAACTTGCCTATATTCCTCATCTCCTCCCCTAGCCTCTCAGTTGGTAGAGTGCTGCTCTGTGTTCTCTGAGGCCCTTGGTTCCATCTCCAGCCCTGAAAAAATGGAAGAATGATGTGGCAATCCATTCCTAAAGCAATCCTGAAAAACAATCAGCCATTGAAAACCCTATGAATAGCAGAGAAGCACTGACATAGTGCCAGGCATGGCACAGTGTTTTGGGGAGTATTTCGTTCTGTTGTACATGGGGTCACTATGAGTTGGACGTGACTCATGGCACCTAACAATGCCAACAACACCCTTCAAACTTGTCTATATCTCCCATCTCCTTTTCCCCTATCAAGAAGGATATATAGTATAAATATTGGAAGAACTTCATTGGGGTAGTGGGTGATGACACTCCTGTGATTCTCTCCCCTGGACACTAAATTTGTGTATCTTTGCTCCTATTAATCTATCTACTGTCAGTTCCTCCCAGTGAAGCTTCAGAGGGTGAAAGGAAGCCTTTCCTTTGGCCTTTATAGTCATTCCTGGAAGAAGGAAGAGACATTTTTTCTTTGTAAAATTGTGTTCTATTTTTAGGCAAATGGAGAAGGGCAGAGAACTTTTCTTGGACCTATTCTTCTCAACTGTCTTCAGCTCAAAATAATCTTGCATCAGTGAACTTTAGGAAAAGCTGAATCTTCAAGAAGGGTCCCAAGTGGCTAACTGGGCCTACAATTCAGAATGGAATCTGACAGCCATTTGCTGATTGCAAGTTCACACAGGCACTCTGTATTCCTTCAACCACCACAAAGGGAGCTTTGTGGTTCTTACTGGGTCATGTTCCTATTTCATTTGTCAAGATGAGTAGCTCCTGGAAAGTCTCATTTTTGTTGACAGGACCTGACCAATGAACTACAGCCTGTAAAGGCATATGTAAATGGCAACCAATCAAGATGGAGTGTACTTGCACCTGCCATTTGCTTAAGTGGACCAGAGTGGCAGCCAGGGCAGATACTTTCTCTCTATAAGCCAGGTCTTCTATTCCTTTGGAACACACTTTCATATTGTACTTGGTCTCTATGGTCTTTGAACTGTTTTTTTCCTGCTTCTTTTCCCCTCATGACCTTCTGACTCCTCCAATGTTAGTCTGCTAATGATTTGGGTGCATAATATTTTTGTTCTGTGCTGTTTTGTTTTTGGTGGTAGTGGCAAAGTTGCTGGGGGAATTCAAGGGAAAATTATTAACTTCCATAAGTAATGCCAAGAGAACCCCTTGAGAAGGAAGACCATGAGAGACTGAGAGTCTTCAAAGAATTGACCTTTAAATTTGGTAGTAACCTTGGCATTATAGACTCCTGGGGAGCTTGCTGTTTGAGAAAGGAGCCCTGAAATAATCTTTTTAAATAACAAAGGATCAGATGATGTCTCCTAGCATGTTGAATTACACAATGAAACAAACAAAGGTGGGACATTAAGATACTCTGTGGACTAAACTTCCATTACCCTGATTTTTATCACTTGCTGAATCACCAGAGTTGGATTAAAGAAGTTTAGTTAAGAAACATTATCCTTGATCTGAGTTGACTATAAGTGTTGGTCCTTGTATTTAATTCTCAAAAGATATAGCTGGGCTAATGACTACAAGCCTGCTATGGCTTACTGCTTCTCTTTTTGCTATTAAGTACTGATGGAACAAGTGTGCATATGTCAGGGCCATTCTAGATGTAAAACAACAGGCCTCTTGCTTTGGAAGCCTGCAAGCTAAAGGAAGTCATGGCCATAACCTGAAATGGTCAGGGACTGATAAGCAGCTAAACCATCTACCTGGCTTTTGTTCACTGTGGCTGGAAAGAACTTTGAGAGAAAACTCAGTGCCAGAGTGGGAGTTAAACTCATTGAAGAGCTGTCTCTCCTTCAAGGAGCCTCTGATTATCGGGTTTGGCAGTCCACTTTCTTTTCATTTGGATAACATTCTGTTCTAGATTTGAATATTAATTTCTCTTTTTCCCCTTCCAAACCACAGTTATACTGTGAAGGCCTATGATTAATTTACACAAATATGTTTCCTGTAATTATAAGAGCAATTGCTCAATGGAGGTGGGCAAAAAATTTTTTTTGGAAGTGCTATGCTTGGAAGTGGGCTGGGTTTTAGCTCAGTTAGTAGAGTGCTGTTCTGCAGTCTCTGAGGTCCTGAGTTCAATTCCCAGCACCACAAAAATGGGAGAAGGGCCTGGCAATCCACTCCCAAGGCAATCCCGAAATAGTCAGCCATTGAAAACCCTATGAAGGTCGCTATGAGTCGGGTGCCGATTCGACAGCACTTAACAACAACAGCAATGCTTGGAAGTGGGGCTGGGATTTAGTTCAGTTAGCAGAGTGCTGCTCTGCAGTCTCTGAGGTCCTGGGTTGTATTCCCAGCACTGCAAAAATGGGAGAAAGATGTGGTAGTCCACTCCAAAGGCAATCCCCAAACAGTCAGCCATTGAAAAAACCCTATGAGGGTCACTATGAGTTGGATATGACTCGACGGCACCTAACAGCATGCGTGGAAGTAAGGTGTGTTTTGTAGGTAAGTTATCAATAAGGCACAGAAGTAAATTTCTTCGCAGTCTCCACTGTCCCAACTCACCTAAATGTTTTTTTTTTTCTTTTCAGTATTAGGGGTTGAACCCAGGGCTTTGCACAATGAGCCTCACCTCTGTTCTCCTCTACTTTTGCTTTTTTTGATTTTGAGGTGGGATCTTTGTGCAGGCTGCATCAGTCCTTGAATCTGCAATTCTCCTGCCTTAGCCTTCCAGGTTGCTGGGATTGTAGGTGTGTGCCACGGCACCAAGCTGAACGTCTTCGTTTTTGACAGATCTTAAGGCATTCTGGGTAGTTTTCCCTATGCCCAGAGACCTGGAAGGAGACACAGACACCCTACCATGCCACTGGCTCTGGCTTTGCAATTCCTTGGACCATTTTGCTGCTTTGTGCCCATTCTTTATCCTGAAGCTGACTTTGTACTCCTAGAACGTATGCTCCAGAGATCTGATGAAGAAGGCTCCAATGGCCCCCAAACTTGCTTTTTCTTAGCTTCTGGTTCTTTGAAGCCCTAGGACCTTGCAGGCCTTTGCACAGCAGACACACCTCTTTCTGCTTTTCTTTGTTTGTGGGGCAGTGGAGGTGCAGAGAGAACTGCATTTTCCTCTCCCCAAATATGCCCAACTGAGCTTTAACACTTTTAACCTGCTTCTTCCTTTGGGCTTGATCTTTATGTATCACCAGGCAGTGCTATCTATTGTTTCTTCCTTTAGGATCTACTTGAAGATTTTTTCCCTCTAATATACTCCACCCAATTTGTGCTGTAGTCCTTATTATGAAAAATACATCAAAAGTCAGTCAGTTCTAGGAACACCGAAAGCATTGCTTTCCAAACAAATCTTGTTCACACTAAGATGTCAGCAAGATGGCTCACTAGAGGTATGTAACACTCTTCCCTCCACAAAAAGAACCAAAACAAAGAAAAGATGATTGCTATTCTATTGGAGTGTTTGAGGCAGAGAACCAAAATGCAGTGAAGAAATGCAAAGACATCAAGGAACATGAATATACGATGGCCTTAGAAAAAAGAGATTATATTGGTTTTTTATTACTATAATGAAAAACCTGAAGCAGGCTGACTTTATTTTAAAAAGAAGTTTATTTAGCTCACAGTTTCTCAGGTGTAAGGTCCAGGGGCTAAATCTGGTGATGGGCTTCTGGCTGTCAGACTCTGAGATGGCACAAAGCATTACATGGCAAGAGACAGGAATGTACTTATATATGTCTGTGTGTCTCTTTTCTGTCCCCGTTCTTATAAATCCAGCTGGATTCAGTCATGGGGGATCAACCTAATGACTTTAAACCAAACCATTTCCCATAAGCCCCACCTTTACATGCCATTTGTTGTTAGGTACCATCAAGTTGGGTCAACTAATAGTGACCCTATGTACATCATAACGAAACCCTGCCTGACACTGTGATATACCTGGCACTATGTCAGTGCTTTTCTGCTATTCATTAGGTTTTTTATGGCTGATTGTTTTCAGAGTGGGCTGCCTGGTCCTTCTCCCAAACCTATAGCACCTGGTGTTCCCAGGCAGTCTCCCATCCAAGAACTAACCAGGCCTGATCCTGCTTTGCTTTTGAGATCAGACAGGATAGTGGGGTTAAATTCTTACCCTTTTAACACCATTAACATCTGATTTTGGAGATTCATCTCCTATAGGGACTATTGCACATGACAGCTACCATCTTGTTTACCTAGTTGAGATCCACCCTGAAATAAGAGGGAATTTGCATGGGGAGAAAGGGTAAGCAGGAGGCCTCTGGCTGTCTTCTCTGATACCATAGATGCGTGAAGTATTTGCTCTGGATAAACCTGCAGCCCTTGCAGACCTGACCTCCATTTGGGGAGCTGCTGGGAAGCCATGCTGCTGGAAAAGGAAAAAATAGTTGAATAAGAAAGCACTTAATGTATGTACCCAAGATGCTGTTCCCATACCCAAGCTGCTATTGAATAGCACCATCTTTAGATCCCCTCATCCAGGGTCCTGGCCCTATAAACCAGATGAGTGGCTCCACATTCCCATTCAATAGCTCTGTGAAGCTGCGATGTGGCCCTGTCCACTTGTCACAGAACCAAGTAACAGCTGAGTGTTCCTGTCCATCCTCCTGTGGTCTGAGAAACAGCTGGGCAGCCCTCCCTGAGTGACTCTACCTACTGAGGCCCCTGAAAAACAGCTAGGCGGCCTCATTCATCCACTGTAGCATCAGGAAGAAGCCAGGCAGCCTATCCTGAATGGCATTGCCTGCCAAGGTGCAACATAGGCATCTGTGCAGCACTCAGACACCGATGGGTATCATGCTCCCACCACACAGCATGCCTCTGCATTTTAAGTGGAGGTGGTTCACCCTGCGTGGTCCTTAGAATCTGGCGGGCATGCCACCTTTGCTGCTGTACTAGCCATTCCTCACCTGTTGAAGCCCATTGGAACAGTCCTACACCCCACATGACCCATGAAAACCAAAAGACATCCTGTACTTGAGGCCAGGATCATGGTGCTCAGAGCTGATGAACCTACCTTGCTTAAGAGAGCTGAATGCCAGCTGAAGAGAAATCCCACAAGCCTCTGACTCCTAGGCCACAAAGGTGCCCAAAAACTGTGTGGTTTGGTTACTACTAAAGAAACTTTATAGACCCTATAATACTTTGCCCAACAGGAGACTACCCAACTGATATCACAGGATGCATGTCCAGGGGAAAGTCTTTTACTATTAAAGCCATCCTGTAAAATTGGTAGAGGCAACAGATTCACCAAATGTGCAAATATAAATGTAGGGACACAAGAATCATTAAAAATCAAGGTGACATGATGCTCTCAAAGGAACACAATAACTCTATAGGATCAGACTCTAAAGAAAAGAAGCTGAAAAAAAAGAATTCAATGTAATGATTTTAGAAACTTAATGAGATACAAAATACAGATTCAACAAAATTGGGAAAACAATCCATGAGCTGAGTGAGAAACACAACAAAGAGAGAGATCATTAAAGAAAAATATAGAAGCTGAAGCTGAAGAACTCAACCAGTGAAATAAAAAATATAGTTGAGAATATCAACAACAGATTTTTTAATTTTTAATTTTTTGTTTTTTGAGATAGAGACATGCATGTCACTCTGGCTGGTCTCAAAGTTATGGGTTCAAGGGATCTTCCTGTCTCAGCCTCTCAAGTACTGGGACTATAGGCATATATCATCATGCCCAGCTTGAATCTTTAATTTAGTTTAATTTATTAATTTTTTTCTGGTCTCTGGAGGTTGAACGTAGGGCCTCACACATACTTGGCAAGAGCTCTTCTGCTAGGTTTCACCTGCAGCCCCTTTTCTATTTTTTTTTTTTTTTTGTAATTTTGAGACAGGGTCTCACTAAGTTGTGCAGGCTGCCCCTGGCGTCAAACTTGTGATCCTCCTGCCTCCACATCCCAAGTCACTGGAATTACAGGCTTGTGCCTCCACATCCAGTGAATTTTAAATTTTAATGAATTTAAATGTAACTTAAAAACCAGATACTGATTCAGGTATTAGAAAACTTTTAGTCGGGGATCAGACTCAGGAAGGAGGAAGAAGGAGGATAGCAGAAAGAGTGAGGGTTTCAGGTGTGCACAAGTGTGTCAAAGTCCCTTATACTAATCTTGGAAGATGTAAAACTTTAAAAAGTAAAATATCACTACCAAAGTTTAGAGGTAGCCATTAGTGGGTCAGGTAATTACACAGATGGTAAGAACATGATGTTGTTGTTGTTACGTGCCATTGAGTTGTGTCCGAGTCATAGTGACCCTCATAGGGTTTTCAATGGATGATTGTCCCGGGATTGTTCCAGGAGTGGGCTGCCATGTCCTTCTCCCGTGATAAGAACAAAGTTATTAGAAATAAGAGTTGGAAGTATCCTTTTACCTTACAAGAGTTTTTACTCTTAAACATGGGAGGAAAAATTCTTGGCTTATGCTAAGTGAAGTGGTTCTTCTCATGGATAGTCTGTGCAGAACATAGACCTCAACATTTGTAAAGAGCATTTCCTTCTGGTGAAAAAGAAGTCTTGATAAGAACTTGCCATAACATAATTAGCATTATGAAGATTTATCAGTTTTCTTCCCTCTCTCTATATCCAGATGCCTACGAAGAGATAGTCGAGAGAGGGTAGCTGTCATGGAAGCTTGAAGATCCTGAAGTGAGCTGTGCTAGCTTTGCGACTTTTTTGGCCCTAATTTCCTTGTTCTCCTCTCCAAGTCAACCTTTATCCTTCTCTAGAGGAATGCTTTTGGGGCTGGGATTTAGCTCAGTTGGTAGAGCACTGCGCTGCAGTCTCTGAGGTCCCGAGTTCAATTCCCAGCACCACAAAAATGGGACAAGGACCTGGCAATCCACTCCCAAGGCAATACTGAAACAGTCAGCCACTGGAAAACCCTATGAGGGTCACTATGAGTCAGATACCGACTCGACGGCACCTAACAACAACAACAAGAGGAATGCTTTCAGGTATAGATATCAGATGATTTGATTTGTGTGGCCATGCTAATTGTCAACATATACTAATAGCATTAAATATAACATACTCTATCACTTCCAAAAATAGGTACTATAGGATTCTCTCAATAAAGTGCTCAAAAGGGGGTACTTTCCATCTCTATGGTTGTTGGAGTTAGGAGAAGACATTTCAGGTCAGGCCATCTCCTAGCTATACCTATCCAATCAGAACAACATGAAAACTCCCTCCTAAGCTGCTCCCACAGATCCAGATGTCCCCTTGCATAGCCTGGAATAGGAATAAGATAAACAGAGGGGACAAAATCCATGAGAGCCAAGTCCCAAACTTCTTCCCACCATGATCATCTCTGTGGACTACATAAGTTTTCTGGCTGCCTGCTTCTCCTAGGCTTCATTATGTGGAACCAGAAGACACAGAACCACAGGAGATAGTTGCTCTCTCTGGTTTGGGGTAAGACCAGTTGACAATGACTTTGGTTCTACCCCAACTTAGCTTCTGTATTACTAGTCTTTCTACTTAGCACCTTTTTAGGCCACACGTAAACTTCTCTTTAGAGTCAAATAAAAGTGAAAAATAGGAGCTCTTTCTACAGGGCTATTGATTGGCATACATTGTTTTATATTTTTTAGTCCTTTAATATGTATTAAAGTGATTCATCAAACCAAATACAAGTACAATCTGAGGGGAGGCTTAAAGAGGAACATTAAGCCAGACAGGTCTTGGGAATCTGTCTGTAATAAATCTGCACAGTGAAAAGGAGCAAGACTGGACACTCTGCTGGCCAAATGGAAGCTTTGAGATGCAGCTTTCACTTAAAGATGACTCTGCCATGTAATGAACAAACCTACTACATTTCTAACTCAGTGTAACAACATACATGAAAAAGGCCTGACAAGCATTTGTTGTCTTTTTAGAGATTCACTACATGGTTCCAAAGGATTTTATTCTGTTCTAAAAATGCTCCTGTAAAGGAGACCTTATGGTCTCCTTGAGTAACCCATATTCACCCTGTCAGGGAATTCTGTATGCACTACTTTGCCTGAGTTCTGTATGTGTTGTGTTCTTTTTTCGTTTCTTTCTCTCTTTCTTTCACTTCAATGACATAATTTTCTTGGGTTGAAGTATTGGTAGGGAAAGTGAGTTTTAAGTGTCTTATGTTTCTAAAGGATTTTTGTTTTGCTGGTGTTGAGGCACAATCCATACTAAAGGCTGTGTTCTTTAATCTTCATCAGTAAATGTTTCAAATCCTGTTCACAAGCAGAGGTGTGTCATCTGCATAATGCAGGTTGTTAATGAGTCCTCTTTCAATCCTAATGCTGCATTCTTCCTCATAAAGTCCAGCTTCTCAGGTTATTTATTTAGCATAGAGATTGAAGAAGTATGGTAAAAAGGACAGCCCTGACCACACCTTTCTTGACTTTAAACCAAGCAATGTTTCCTTGGTCTGTTCAAATGACTGCCTCTTGGTCCATGTATAGATTCCTCATGAGTACAATTAAGTGCTCTAGTATTCCCACTCTTTGTAATGTTATCTATAATTTGTTATGATACACATAGTCAATGCCTTTGCATAGTTGATAAAATATAAATAGACATCTTTCTGGTATTCTTTGCTTTTGGCTAATGTCCATCTGAGATAAGCAATGATGTCCCTGGTTCCATGCCCTCTTCTGAATCTGGCTTGATTTTCTGGCAGATCCCAGTCTATATACTGCTGCAGTCACTTTTGAATGATCTTTAGCAAAATTTTGCTTATGTGTGGTATTAATGATATCATTCAATAGTTTCCACATTCGGTTGTATCTCCTTTCTTGGGAATAGGCACAAATATGGATCTCTTCTAGTCAGTTGGCCAGGTAGGTGTTTTCCACATCTCTTGGCATAAACACGTTAGCACCTCCAGTGCTGTATCTGTTTGTTGAAACATCTCAATTGGCATTCCGTCAGTTCCTGGAGCCTTGTGTTTTATTAATGCCTTCAAGGCAACTTCCACTTCTTCCTTCGGTACCGTTGGTTCCTGATCATATATAACCTTAAGATTTTGCTTTACTTGGTTCTATAATCAACACCCATGGAAGGAACAGCCAAGAAATCAAAAGATGCATTGCATTGGGAAAAATTGTTTCAAAAAGACCTCTTTAAAGTGTAGTAAAGATAATATCACATTGAGGACAAAGGTGTGCCTGACTCATGCCATGGTATTTTCAGTCACATCATGTGGTTGTGAAGGCTGGACATTAAATAAGGGAGACAGGAGAAGACTCGATGCTTTTGAAATATGATGCTGGAGACAAATATTGAATATACCATAGACTGCCAAAAGAACCAACAGATCTGTCCTAGATGAAGTGCACCCAGAGTGCTCTTTGGAAGCAAGGATGGCTAGACTGCATATGACATATTTTGGACATGTTGTCAGGAAGGACCAATCCCTGGAGAAGGACATGATGTTCAGGAGAGTAACAGGTCAATGAAAAAAAAAGAAAAGAAAAGAAAAGAAAAACCCTCAACTAGATGGATTGACACAATATCTGCAACAATGGACTTCAATACAAATAAGATGATGTGCCTGGCACAGAATCAGGGAGTGTTTTGTTCTGTTGTACATAGGGTTGCTATGAGTTGGAATTAATTTGACAGCACCTAACAACAACTTGTTTTTAGAGAAAGTGAATGTGAAATTTTGCTATAATGTGAGACGGACCCTCATTTCCCCTAATCACCTACATAATCTGTATCCTATATATTTATATCAAGTCTATTTTAAAACATACAATTTCAAGATCTATTTCTCTGATGCGTACATGGATATGTGTGTATGCATGTCTCTTTTTCCAACTTCCTACTATTTCCTGAGGTCTCCCACCTGCATGTCTTCTCTCTAGAGTCTTTTCATAAATTTTCTACAAAAACATAAGAGTAAGCTAATCACATCAGTAACTTGGCATTGTTAGGTTAGAAATACCATAAATCTTGATATAGAAACATTTAACTCCAATGGTATTTTACCCATATACCTAATCATTCTTTATAAATAAAAATGGAAAACTTATTTTTAAATAGAATTTCTGAGAAAAATAAGTGATTTTCTCCTTCAAATATGAAACTCTTATGAAATTGCACACAATTTTAAGAAGCTTAAAACTATCTTTAGTAGAAGGTTATGATTTCACCTGACTTGGGTGATAAGTTTAAACTCTGAAGCCCTTTGGGTATAACCTGACTTCATAGCCTTGTAAGATCATAGTCTTGTAAGACTTGGTTGGAAATAGTGTCCTATAGTAGAGGTTAGGGATGAAAGAATAAAAGAAAAGCAGAATTTAGAGACTCCTATTGTCAAGGAGGCCTGCAGCCATAGCCCTGTGGCGTCCTATCCCATCAGATATTGGAAACTAAGCAGGGTTGGGCCTGGTTTAGTACTTGGATAGGAGACTGCCTGGGAACACCAGATACTGTAGGCTTGGGAGAAAGACCCAGCAACCCATTCCCAGAATCAATCTGCCATTGAAAACCCTATGAATAGCAGAGAAGCACTAACAATGGTGTTTTGCCTGTTGTACATAGTGTTACTATGAGTCAGATACTGACTTGACAGCACGTAACAACAACAACAACAACATTGTCAAGGACTGATTTAGTAGAGAGGATAAAACAAAAATATATGAAATCATATGGGTACACGTTCAAAATGGTTCAAAAATTAAACCCAGAATCTTGTATTCTTCCTTTTCAGTATTTTGATTCCCCAGTAGTCATTCCCCTGCATTATCCTTTTATGTAATAAGTTGTCCATGCTCTTGATAATATGTTTCCATCAAAACACTTCTATTTGTCTCATGCCCTTATGGCCCTATTCTCTCCCATGGAGTTGATGAATTTAGTGGAACAAAGGCATTCTTTATTGAAAATGCCTCAGTATATCATCTCATTCATAACATATTTCTATTTTGATAGCTGCCTTTACAGATAAATCAAAAGAAGTTAATAATGATGAGAACATGGGACATTATGCCTGTGCAAGGGTTTTATCTTCGTGAGGACTTTCCCCATTATTCTTCAGATCAACTGAAAGGAGAGCTTCCTCCTCTACCAAAGTTCAACATCAACCCTAATTACCGAGCAGCTGTTGTCAATTCACATGCCATAGCATTGGTGAACGAGGGCTTTTTCTGACCTGTGCAGGACCCAAAGTTGGAAAGGAAAAGAGGGAAAGCACCATCCTATGTGAAAGATGCTAGCCACTAGCCAGCATTGTGTAAAGTTTTGTTGAAGAGTGCTCATCTAGCAAGTGAGGAGGGCTTTGCTGGAAGGAAGGAGATTCTTCCTAAGAAGCTAGTTCTACCTGTATGTTAGGATCTCCCTCACTTGTTAGTATAACTAAAGATTATTGTCCCCAATGTGAGTGCCAGAAAGGCACACATACCTTTGTCCTAGGGATCTTTGTTCTAGGGAATTAGTTCTTATGAAGAGAGACTATGACTTATATAGATTTAGTAATAATAATGGCTACCATTATTGCATACTTAAGAACTTAACATAAATTATCTCTAATGTATTAACTCTTAATTTGTATTGTACATTTTACAGACTAGGAAACTGAAATTTATGGAATAAAAGGTGTCTTGATTTATAAATGAGGAAAAGGCTTTCCAGGGAGCTCTGAGAAACAACTGTGCATCCAGTTGCACTTTCATGAACCTGGTTGTATCATATGCAGTCCAAATAAAGACACATAGATGAGCTTATATGGGCTATTTAAAATATCATTTCCCAAATTGTGGTCCAGAAATACAGTGTCTCATGAAAAAGGATTACCAAGCCAGGTGTGGTGGCATGTGCTTTTAATCTCAGCAACTAGGGAGGCTGAGGCAGGAGGATTGCAAGTTTGAAGCCAGTGGCAACCTATATAATTTGGTAAGACCCTGTATCTAAATTGTTAAAAATTGACTGGAGATGTAGCTTAGTGGTAGAGCACTTGTAAAATATGTGCAAGGCTCTAGACTCAACCCCTGAGTAAGACCCCTCCACACACACAAAAAGGATTCCAAGATCAAACAGGTTTGGCAAATGTCAGGTTAAAGAAAATGAAACAAATTTATTGCAGAACTTCTCAAGCCTTCAATGTATTATTACACATTGTGAATCTCCATGAATGGATATGAGAGGCAGGGTTTCCAAAATTTACTTGGCCAGAGAGCCCTTTTTAAACAGAGTTTCTTCTAGGATAAGTGTTCTACAGGAACCTCTCTGAGAAGTGAGTTTCTATATCATGGTTATTCAGAGTGAACGCTAACCAGAGAAAGAACTTCTCTATTACTGGTAATCTTATAGTTTCTGGGTGTGTAGTAGGTGCTCAATAAATATTTTACAATGAATCATTTTTCCCTTTATTAGTAAATGATGATGGGGTAGAGAGTAAGACAGCATTGGCTTTTTCCATTAGGCATCATTTGCATCACTTCTGGCAACACTTTCATTAACACATAAAGTTTATGAGGCCTTATGGCGAGCATGTAGTAAAAATTTGATGCTTATTTGGATTATCTTCCCCTATTTTTCTAATATACTCATGAAGTTGTGCTGTTTACATTGAGATTGACCTCTCCTCCTTCATCCTTCCACATTGACCCTCCTCCCCATCCCTTCTTCTCCAATCTTTGCTTCCATCTGCTAGTTCCCTCCCTTCTCCTTTCTACTCCTTATGTTGTCCCTTCTATGCTAAGTTTAACTGTGCATTTTTTATATATAAATTTATGTATAGGAGTTTTTCTTCCTTTAAGTATGATTCAGCTCCCATATATGAGTGAGAACATATGGTATTTCTCTTTTTGAGCTTCTGTTCATTTGCTTAAGATGATGTTTTCCAATTCCATCCATTTTGCTGCAAATGACATTATTTCATTTTTTATTACTGAGTAGTATTCCATTGTGTATATGTACCATAATTTTTTTTATCCATTCTTCTGTTGATGGGCACCTTGATTGGTTCCATATCATTGCTATTATGAAAAGTGCTGCATTGAATATGGAGATGCAGGTGTCTCTGTGGTATGATGACTTGTCTCCCTTTGGGTATATTCCCTGTTGTGGTATAGCTGGGTCATATGGCAACTAGGGAGGCCATATGTTTAGTTCTATTTATAGTTTTCTGAGGTATCTCTGTATTGATTTCCAAAGTGGTTGAACCAATTTACAGTCCCACCAACAGTGTAAGACCTCACCAGCATTTGTTATTATTTGTTTTGCTGATTTTGGTCATTCTTACTGGAGTTAGGTGGAATCTCACAGTTATTTTGATTTGCATTTCGCTAATGGCTAGGGATATTGAGAATTTCTTCATGTGCTTTATGGCCTTATGAACTTCTTCATTTGAGAACTATCTATTCAGTTCCTTTGCCCACTTGTGTACAATGAATCCTTTTTAAGTAAAATAATCTAGCATGAAAGCATCTTCTGTTATTGACCCAGGAATTGGGACTGGTTACTTAGCTTGTGAAACTGGGCCACATTTTTGGTGGTGGAGGTGATGTATGTATGTGTGTGCATTCTGTTATCTGTAAATGGTAATTCTTTTTCTAACCTTGATAATCATTTTCATAAATAATTGAAAATGATTAATTTTATCATTTAATTACAAAATAATACTTAGAAGCATTTATGACTAGACACAGTATTGAGTTTGATGTTTGCAGTAGGCGGTGAGTCAGCATGGTATTCCCACATTCATTCAGAGGAAGTGAGTCAAGTCCTGCCAAAGACCCTGGGAATGTCAGTGAGTACCATGCTTCCTCTTTGTCAAGAATGGAGAGGAGGTAAAGCAGAATGTCCCATGGAAGAATATTGTTAGTGGTCCTACATGTTTTCTTGTTATGTGATCTGCCACCAGCACACATTGCAGGGGTCCCTGCTGTGATGTTCACCTGCCAGTGAGTGTATGGGGAGGGGGAGCCCCTCTACTGCTGAGCAGGCAGTTCTGAGAATGGAGGGCTCTGCTGGGCACTGCTCAAGGTAGTTTCCCCGTTGCCACAAAAAGGCAGTAAAATCACACAACCCAAATAAGACAAGACAGAGTACAGCCAGTGTTTGTGACATATAAGCTGCTGGTCTTTCACAGTGGTTCCCATGTTCTTTGTTTAGCTATGCGGATAGCAGGTGGGACCCAAGGTTTCATGCTCAAGGTTTCCCCCAGAAAACTTGTTCCTTGCCATCAAATCTAGCCTTACCACACAGCTCACTTCTGTTCATAAGAGGTATTTTCTTTCACAAAATTAGTGTAGCTAAATGAGCCCGTTGGGCTGGCTGTGTCATTCTTTTTCCAGCTGAGCACAATTATAATCAGGTTCTCTGTGGGCAGTAACGTTTCCTCATTCCACTGTGGAGGAAATCAATATAAAAAGGAGATGCTGCAGTGTATCATTCAACAGATAGGACTAAACAAATAAACAGTCCCTCAGCAGGGAACTCCATTGATTCATCTGGATTGGTAGCCAAATGCAATTAGCTAGGTATGTAGCCAACAGAAAATTGTGCCTCTGGGCACCAAAAAACATGTATAGGTGCATTATAATGCATCATAACATTATTTGTGATAGCCCCAAACTCGAAATGTCTTAAACCTCCCCCAGCCTTCTGATGGATGAGTTGTGTATATTTCACACAATGGCATATCGTACAGCAGAAACCAAACAAAACTCACAAGCAACAACTTGCCTCCCTTATTGACATAATATGGAGCAAAAGAAGCCATACACAAAAGCTGTGCTGTCCTCTAGGCTCTCATTTATATAAATTTCAAGAATGGACAAAACTGATGTATGGTGTTTAATACCACATTCGGAAAGATGATTGAGAGAAAACAGGAGGGATTCTTCTGGGATGTTGGTAATATTTAATTACTTAGCTCAATGGCATTTTCAGGAGTGTCTAATACTAACTCATTGAAATGTGAACTCATACTCTTCTGTATGAGTATTATACTCAAAATGTATACTTGAATAATGTAAAAAATATAATTAAGGTTCATAATGGTTTATTTCTGACTTTTACAGGGTTTGTTGATGAATTGCTGATGGAAAAGGGTGGGGCAATGTGTCAAGGCGAGTTCCTTCTTCCAAACCTTCCCACTGAGAGGAGTAAGTGAGGATCTGGGGTGAAGCCATGTATGACATTCGAGGGAAGTCCTCCCATAGGAAGATTGGGAGAATGCATTTTCCCCAACAGTGTAGATCTAATTCTGATTCCAAAGCCCACCCTTATCCAAAGGAATGGCTCAAAAGTAGCATCTCAGACCTATGGATTAGGTATTTTAGGATCTTAGATTTTGGAGTTCTTAAATCGCCTAAATAGGACCTAGTGCTTAGAGACATGCGTTTAGAATAGTGTCTACCATTTGCTGCATCTCACTGGGAACTTATGAGTCCTTCACCTCACTATCAAGGTCCATGAGTATGTTGTTAATGGTTTGTGGCTGCACATACATTAACAGATGAATTGTATGTTGATTTCATGGGAAATTGGAAAACCTAAGTAATTTTTATTAATAAGGATTTAAGCTGGATAGCTGGCTCCCATTATGTATATACTGATGAATACTCTTATTAACTGATCCTTGTTTTTGAATGGCCACATTTATTAGGTAATGGAACATTTCTACAAATGCAATGAGTAACTTTTTTTTTTTTGCTAGAAATACTTATGAGGGAATAAGAACATCCCCCAAGTTTCTTTCATTACAGTGCCACCAACAAGACAAGAGTAGCTTGAAATAACCAGAAACTACAAATTCAGCATTTAGCATTGTCAAAACCCTCCAAAGCAATCTTGACAGTCTAAGGCAACTCAGCATTAACTTTATCCAGAGTGGATTCCTAGGACATGCCTAATTTGTGAGATATCTTTGAGTTCATAGAACTTGCTTAGTTGAGGTTTCATTATGTCTAAAGCTGTTCATGCCTGGTTCAGATATTGAAACTGTAATTTGCCAGCTGTGGATTGAGGGAAAAAATATCCCTGAGAGTTTTAAATGGGAAGACCAAGGCTAGGTCACCTTTCAAGGACAAACAAGGGCTTTTAAAACTTTGGCTCACTAGGCAAAGAGATTGTTGAACTGTATTCATTGTGCAGGGATGACATTTACTTTTATCTCAGTAATTATTAATACAATAGTTCTGCTGAAATTATGATATAAATTTTGTTTTTAGATTCCCTTTCCCTATGATGTCTCTTCTCCCTTTTTTTTAACTTGCCTTTGGCTTCACTTCCATCACAGAATTTTTCTAGGCTTGCCCTCTCCAACCTTGTACATTCTCTGTTCATTTGTTTGGTCTTCATTCCTTTACCCATCTACCCATCTGCCATATAGTTTTTCTTTTTAGTACATACTATACTAATGGAATGCTTGCAGATGTACCACTGTGGCACCTGATCCTGTCAGATATCAGAAGCTAAGCAGGGTCAGGCCTGGTTAGTACTTGGATAGGAGACCTCCTGGGAATACCAGGTGCTGTAGGCTTGGGAGAAGGACCTGGCAACCCACCCCCAAAAATCCATATGCCATTGAAAACCCTATGAACAGCAGAGAAGCACTGACAATAGTGTTTTCCCTGTCGTACAGAGGGTCGCTATGAGTTGGACACCGATTGACGGCACCTAACAACAACAACAACAACAACAACAACAACAACAACATACTAATGCAATAGAATAAATCTTAAGAAATGTATAGGCTTATTTACTGCCTCCTCAAGGTGATATCCACTCTCTGGGATTTTTTTCTATTAGTGATTATGAGAGAAATTTCAAATTAGTTGATTGAAGAGAATCCAATGCCAGATTGATGAGATGCCTCTGAGATCAACATCCAGTGATCTTTGGAGTTGATCATGGAAAGAGATTTTTATTTTCCTCTTCTTTTATTTTCTGATGCATTGTGTAAAGAAATGTGAGTTTCTGTCATCAATTAAGCCATCAATTAGGTACTTGCCAAAATGGCCTTTCCTGAGAGGACAGCTATCAGCTACTTAGGGCCAATGGCTTCATGTAGGGAGCAACATTATGGCCGACTCTTTGTAGTTGGGTCTTCATGACCTTGCTTTCATTTCTCACCCATTGGTAGAACATGACCAGAGAGACGTAAGAAAGAGAGTCACTTGTGATGACAGTAAAGCCAGATTGGATGCCAGGAGGCACCAGAAGTCCACAGCTATGGAGTGGGCCACCCTGGTGGTCTTTTAGCTCTTACCTTCAGGTTTCAGAGGTGAGCTGAAGATCTAGCTTCATTCTGGTGATCATGCCTCCAGTCACTCTAGCAGTTTTGGTGGTAAGGGTAAGTGTCTGACAGATGCTGCTTCTGATCAGTATATTTAAAAAAAAAAAAAAGAGTAAAATGATCCCAAATGTACCCCTATAGCTCTCTAGATCCTATCCTGTCTGGCTGCAAATGGGACAGCTCATCTTTTTGGCTAGATCTAGAAAATGAAGGCAAGTATCTTCTCTTTTGAAATTTCTTCCTTTTTAAATTTTAAAACATTTAATTGACAAAGATTGAATATTTTAAGACATACAACATGAGGTTTTGATATAAATCATGTAATGATTTTCACAATCAATTAATGCATGCATCAGCACTCATTCTGAATATTAGATCCCTAAACTTCTTCACCTTATAACTGAACACTTTTTTCCTCTTTTGAATTCTCTGGTGTCAGTGGAATACTACTCAGCAGTAAAAAAGAATGAAGTTATGTCATTTGCAGCAAAATGGATAGAACTGGAGAACATCATTTTAAGCAAATTAATCCAGACACAAAAAGAGAAATATTACATTCTCACTCATATGAGAGCTAAATATAACTTAAAGGGAAAATTACATATATAGATATATAAAATGAATAATCATACATATCTAAGAATGGAAAATAATGATAGGAGGGAGGAGGGGATCAGCAGGTGGGAGCAAAGGCTGGGGAAGCTGGGAAGGGAAGAGGGAATAATGTAGGGAGGTTAAAAGGGAGAGGAAAATCACAAAATGTAGGATGCAACTATATGAATATATAAAAAAAGAGAAGAAAAAGTCAATAAGAATATAACCCATGATTGCATGTGATTCTCATTACATGTTAATTAAAATTCCTATGTAGTTTTCTTCTTTAGTTCATACTGTTCCATAAAATATGTAAAGTGATTGTGTAAGTAAAACTGATTTAATATTTGCATAATGGATATAGCAAATGACTTATTTCTCTGTACCCCACTAACATTTATAAATAAAATATATAAAATAAAATAAAAACAACATGGAATGCTATACCTGTGACATATGTATTGGATATATCATGGGATACGATTTATAATAGATGTATATAATAAGGCAATCATTAAGTATTAAAAATACATTTGAGGAAATGAACAGTACAGTAGAGTGTATCATAATACACAACTTAATTCTTTAGGGAACAGTGTGTACTGATCACAATAATATGAACAGCGATTGTTGCTATAATTACAAATTTTACGATAACTGTATTAGGACAATAGAAGGAAAAGTTGTGTAGGGTGTTGGAGAAAGCTCATCTGCAGTATCTAGTGTTTAAGAACTTCTCTCTGCAGCCCAGGGATCAAAATAAAAATGGGTAAAATTTGGATTTAAAGTTAATAGAAACATTAAATATGTAAGAGCTGAGAGTAGTTATCTCTGAGCAATAGCACCTGATAAAAGAGGAAAGTGATAAATATTTCACAATAAGTATTTTGTTCTTTGATGTTTATATTTTGTGCATATATTATTTTCTTAAATGGCAATTTTCTAGTAATGTCAACCTTAATCTCCCCCACCCCCAACAATTATTGGCTTCATTGTCCCCTCTGTGTTATCACAACATCTATATCCATGCCTGTCTTTTTCAGAAGCCCATCACACTCAGTATAGGGGAACTCCAGTGTTTTGATTTTCACATTTCAGTAAATGTATGTGTACATGATTTTCATTTATCCTAAACACTAATGTACCATTCCAGTTTGAGAGCTGTTGCCTTTTGTCAACTCTAGAAAGTCCTCCTCTTTTAATTTTGATTGCAAAAAATAGAAAATGCACAAAGCATATAGGACACATATATTCAGTATGAAGAATGATAATAAAGTCAACATTCATGTATCCTCTCATGCACAATGACAATAGAAATTACTCAAAGAAAGAAGCATCACATTATTATTACTCATTGTTGCATTGTCTCTAAGTCTAGTTATCTGGCTCTTCCAGAGGTTTTAAGAGCTGTATAATTTGTATTTATGTATTCTGTTCTGCTTAATTTATAGTTAGTTTTTGTTGCATACAACTAGTATCTTTGCTTAATGGAAGTTAATAATTTGCTTTTATGAAATTTCAAAGCATATCAGATATTTTGCTTGAACAATAAACAAGAAAAGAACATGATTAAAAAAAAAAAAAGAATCCTGTAGTGTCTTACCCATGATAGAATCACTAAAAGAGAGACAATGGGAGGGTATTGTTGTTGTTGTTAGGTGTTGTTGAGTCAGTACCCAACTCATAGCAACCCTCATAGGGTTTTCAATGGCTGACTGTTTCGGGATTGCCTTGGGAGTGGATTGCCAAGTCCTTCTCCCATGGGAGGGTGTAGAATCCATTTATTTCTTGTGTTCTCAAGTTGGGATGTAAGTAATCTGTGCAAGATATATAACTACCAACTGCAAGTTTATTTATATCTCAAATACCTCAAAAAGGTTTATTTAATATCTCAAATCAGTGAGATTCTAATATGAAGTGGTTTTTCTTCTATTTTCTCGCTCAAATATGCTCTTTTGAATTGTCTTTTCTTTTTTGCATCCTTTAACAATATTTTGGGCAGGTCCTATAAGTCTTCAGTCACTTTCAGATATTGAAAAATCGAGTCTTATTTGCTTTGTGTTGAAACTTCAATCTCACATCCAATTTAGTGTTCACCTCCTCCCTGACCCCACAGTCATTCAGGCCTCAGCTTGAAAGATTTGTTAGGTGGCAAGTAGCCACAGTCTACTTGTTCATTCTTTGTTTCTTTTCTGTTTTTATTTTTTATTTATTTTTATTTTTATTTTTAAAACTCCTCTTGGATGTAGCAGACGAGAGAGATCATGGAAAAAGTCCAAACATTTTTGACTCCACTGCTGCTGTTGTGGTCCTTCCCTTCTGTTGTGTGTCTGGCATCCAAATGCTAGTTCTCTTTAAGGTATATGAGTGAGTCCTATAGAAGGCATAGACAGAGGCATCTTCAGTGCAGAGTTCCTTGACTGGGAAGGGAGAGAGAAGCTGGACCACTATACAAGCACGCATTGTACATCTCCAAAGATTCTTAGCCTTCTGTTCTTGTGGTCCAGTGGTTCTCCATGTTGGCTGCATATTAGAATCACCTGGGGAGCCTGTAAAAGAATACTGTTGTCTGGGCTCAAACGCAAAAGTTGTGACTGTTTTTGTTGGGCTCGGACATGAGTACTTTTGAAAAGTTCTCCAGCTCTTTCCAATGAACAGCCAGGTTTGAGGAGTCCTGAAATGGTCTTCTGGGAATGGAGGGTGTTATGGTAGTTCTCCTTAGTGAGTGCCATGGGCTTGTGGCTGGTGGCTTTCTTGAGAATGTGGGATGTATAAAATATCTTTTGTTTTCTACTGTGTGGTCTTAGCTGAAATTTATAAGCAGCAGGAAAATCCCACCTGACATTTGATTTGCTGCCATTTTCCTAACTCTCCTTGACTCTCATGCTTGTCTTGGTGACTCTTCTAGTACAGAGGAGGTTCACAGAAAGAGGTGCAGTTGCCTTCTACCAACACAGGCCAATAGACTCAGGACATCTAGGTAAATTCTGTGAAACTGTATCTCACTCAAACAATTTCTGAAGCACTTTCTGGGGATCATGAACTCATAACAACTTGTACTTGTCCAACCAAGATTAATAAGAGTTTTCCTCAAGAAACCACAAACACATTCAAGTGACCTTTAATTTCCTCTCATTTCCATCTCCCCCACCTCCATTTTACTAGTGTCTTCAGAATGAAAATAGTATCTCTTGTTACTGAGATTTTTGTCAATTTGTGCTACTTTGGCTACCCATGAAGTCATTATCCTTTGGTGTCTTGATACACCGTAATTGTTTCCATAGCCACGGATTTTAATATCAGAAACTGGGATGATTTCAGGTGAAGACTAAATAATAAGAGCCAACAAACTTGGGGGGACCATGTATCCTGCTTCAAATGCAATGAAAGCCATTCCAAAATAGCATAATTCAATATTGAAGCAGAATGATCCCTAACTAAAAATTCTAAATTTTCCCTTGAATTATCAATGACTCTTTAAGTGCATTTCCTGATGGCAATAAATTTACGCAGTTTTTGATATTAATGCTACCCAAAAGGAAACAAATTGCCTGACAAAATAGTATGTGGTTCAAGATGGGAACATTTGGACCGTTTAAAGATATTCACATGTAAGTATGTAGAGCAGAGGCCTCGCTAATGATTAGTGACGTTGGGTATGTGAAGTTATACCCTGTCATAGGTAAACACAGAGGTTAATGAGGCTTATAGGTGTCATTTGGTAACAATACAAAAATTCTCTTCATTTTTCCTCTGAAGGGGATCAGGATATGCTACCCCAAAACATGCTGCTTTGTAACAAGGACTATTTTGAGCTGAAGGTAATTGAGAAACAGCAGATGCAAGAAGACCTCTCTGCCCTTCTCTCCCTTTTTGCATGAAAGAAGGACATAAACTTATCTTCTCTCCTATATCAGGATAAAGAGAGCAGCCCGTATCGTTGGAGACAGAGAGTTAGTACTGAGATAAGTCTCCATAAATAAACCTTGCTAAAATAACTCTTTATGTCCCATTACTTTCCTCTGTATATTTCCCAGTTACTTTCCAACAATTTATAGGCCTTAGAGGCTCAAGCTCCCTTTTCTTTTTCTAGTCACTTCTCCCTTGTTTATAACTCTTTGTTAAAATGGTATTTAACCTCCTGAGTCTAACTGCTTCTTGGGGTTTTCACTTATTTTCTATGAAGCCCCTACACACGTAAAACTAATAATCAAGTTTATTTCTTATAATGGCTATTATTACCTGAGCAATGCAGTTTAAAAGTTCTATTATTTTTCATCCTTTTTCTACAAGTATGAAAGAAGGCTTTTTATTTTAGAAGTGAGATATGCTCAAGATGATTTAGCTAGACTTTCCAGAGAGTTTATTGCTTGGAAAGGTTATGTTTCAGGGTTAGAGAACAGTGGTTCATTTTCTGGAGGCATTCAGTTAGATTCCCTGACATTGATACAGGAATAGGCTGGTGGCTCAGAAAGTTGTTGTTGTTAGGTGCCATTGAGTCAGTGTCCAACTCATAGTGACCCTGTGTACAAACAGCAAAACATATTGTTAGTGCTTCTCTACTATTCATAGACTAATTTTTGGGAGTGGGTTGCCGAGTCCTTCTCCCAAGCCTATAGTATCTGGAGTTCCCAGGCAGTCTCTCATCCAAGTACTAACCAGGCCCCACCCTGCTTAGCTTCTGAGACTGATGGGATCAGATGCCACAGTGCTATGTCTGCAGTCTCAGCAAGTTGAGGAGATCTAAATCCATCAGCTTGCAGCACCCTAGAGGAGGCAGAACCTGCAATTGTACAGCAACATGGAAAACCACGGATGCTAGAAACTATAAACCTTGGAATGGGCCATGTGAATCTGGGGCCTTCTTATTTTCTGGACTCTGTGAGCCCTCACATTTGTTTTTGATTTTGATTTTTTCATCCTTTCTTATAAGGCATCTCTGATATCTGATTGATCTTGTTCTTGTCAGCTTTTACTGGTAGGAACTTGAATTGGATTTAGTATTTGATTTCGAAAATAAATGTGACATTTCTTACACTCTATGTATTGTGGAACAATTGATTTCAGGTATAAATGGACTGATGGGTAATTCCTGTGGATAGATATAGGAATATGAATAATGCATCACTGTGGAAGGCTGTAATTAATGGTATTTTGCTGGATAGCTTAAGTGTCTCACAGACTAAGCAAATACTGTCACATTTGCTTTGTGGATTTGTTCAGGATATGTTAAATTCAGGATATATGTACAATACTTCTATCAGTTTACCTGTAAATCCTCAACTCTATTTAATATGCAATGTGGATTCAAACTTAACATCATCTTAAGTAAAGTAGGGTTAGTAAAATAACTTGGCTGATATTGGGCCAAAACAAAGATTGCACAGTGCCCACTAAATCAGAAAAAAAATCTTTCAAGATTATTTGTATTCCTATTATCATTTTAGCTTACCTAATCGGATATCAACTGTACCTAGAAAATACTATGTGTGAAAAATCTTAGAAAAATGTGTCATGGATGTTAAATAGGGCAATAAATATTCTGAGATTCAAATATTTTTCTCTTTTAAGCAGACAGAATTGATGAGAAAGGAAAGCTGTCCTACTGGAAGAGAGGATGGAAAGTATCAGGGATAATTAGTAAAAATAGAAAGTGTGAAGTCAATGTAGTAAAGATACTTGTGGAGGTACCATGATCCTATAGGTAGAAAAAATAAGAAAGGAGAGAACGCAAGTTTAATGGTTTGTATTCTTTTAACCAGAGTAATGAGGTGATTAAGGATGTACTTTGTTCACACAAGTCAGAGGATATACCTGAATTTACACTAGTGCTTTTGACCTGGAAATGGTCTTTCTACTCTATACTAATGTACTTAGATTTATAATTGAGGGGGTTCAAGTACCTTAAGGGCAGCCAAAAGTAATTAGAAATAAAGCTGTGCATAGTGTATCTAGACCTAACTCATCTAAATCAGGATAAACATAGCTATCTCCTCAAACACTTGTGATTTGTTGTTGTTGTTAGGTGCCATCGAGTCGGTATCTGACTCATAGTGACCCTCATAGGGTTTTTAATGGCAGACTGTTTCAGGATTGCCTTGGGAGTGGATTGCCAGGTCCTTTTCCCATTTTTGCGGTGCTTGGAATTGAACTTGGGACCTCAGAGACTGCAGCGCAGTGCTCTACCAACTGAGCTAAATCCCAGCCCACTTGTGATTTATGTTTGGTGAAAATGTTCACTCCTTTCTTCTAGCTTTTGACATATGACATTGTCATCATCTGTAGTCATCCTGCTGTGCAATAAATAGCACACCAAGACTTCTTGCTCCAGTCTAACCGTAACTCAGTACCTGTTGGTCAACCTCTTACTATCCCTCCTTCCCCACTACTCTCCAGCCTCTATTCTTTTCTCAACTTCTTTGAGATTAGCATTTTATATTTCACATAGAAGTGAGACCATGTGGTACTTGTCTTTCTGTTTAAGGGTTGAATTTTGCTTGAAATGCCTGGGACAGCTACTGAATATTAGGACTTACTCCTTCCAGTGATTCTTGTCAGATCTGTTCAGCGAATAAATCATGTAGCTGCATGTTTGCAAGAACTCTCCTGCTTTGGCCTGGAAGAAACAATGCACACCAGACAGAAACTCTCATTTGGCTGTCTGGGAGTCAGCTGGTGTTCATAACAACCTGGACTGCCTGCTACTTTTGTTGTTTTACTTATTTTTTCCATTGTCCTGGAGACAGGGCATTTTAAAACAGGCAGTGAACAACTTATGTCGATTTTCAATGTGTCAAGATGTCACCTCCTCGCTTAAGATAAGGACTTTATCTTTGTATTCCGATACTACTAGGCAATACCTTTAAGTGAATGCATATATGACTGAGTGAATAAGTGAAATCTCTGAGAGAAAAATAGGACTTATTTTTAATGTACTTCCAGTGGTACAAATGCCTCTCTATGTCCAAATGTAAATTTGATATTGAGAAATAAATTCTTAAGGTCAAATCATAAAATCAACTCTTTGGCCTCACAGTGGTATCTTTATAAGCATTCTGTGAGGCTAATTTTCTTGGTATGAATGAAATTTTTGGAGAGATTTCATGACTGATCTGCTCGTTCTTATTAATAAAAAGTCTTCTGGCCTCTTGCATACTTAAAAAAGGCTCTGGTCTGTGTGAACCGATATCCATTCAGTTTAGCACATCTGATCCAGTGTTATAATCAAATGTCTTCTTGGCAGTTCAGCCGTGGGAAAAATGGGAATGGCTAACCGTACTGTATTTCTCTACCTGAGCTTTGTGGTCTCCTTGCCCAGCCTGCTAGGGATGCCGTCAGCCAGTATTTGAAGTTGGAGGTGAGAGGAAGGCAAAGGGGTGGAAAATGTCCTTTTTCACTGTAATGCTATGAACTGTATTGGATCCTGGTGGGCTCATTGGATGACCAAAGCTGATCATCTTTTCAGGCAACATTAGTGGGTACTTTGAAGACTTCTACAATAGTTAGAGTGGTCTCTCATAGTCCTTTCAAGGTGAGTGAATGTACCTGACCAGATTAGTTTCTTAGGGTTTGCTCCAAATTCCTTTCCTGGGTATCTTGACTGCCTATCTTCAGCCTCTTTCTGATGAAGGCTTCTCACCTCTCAGGACCACTTTTTGACCAGCATCTAATATACCCTCATGGTATACCCTCATCATGAGATACCCTCATCATCTCTTCTTCCCACTTCCACCTTTCATTTCCCTAAGTCTGATCCACATAAAATATGCATTTTTTCACCAGTCATTAGTGGGAATTTAGCTACTTGTGAACACAGCACTCTTGTCATTAACTCCCTGGTGACAACCTCACCACTGCCACTTCTCAGATGTGAGTCAGGCCCAAGTCCCCAGTTCCCTAAACCCTAAGGTATGTATACCACACCTACTGAGTGGTGTCCATGAAGACCCTGGCTCTGATCTTGGGGGAAAGATGATTCCCCTACCATCCCACATGAAAGATGGAGGGGAGTGGAACTCCTGCAGCTGTGATTTATAGGGAAATCCTCCCTGATCTGCCTCAGTTTACCCCTCCTGTGCCTCAGTGTGAGTCTGTTGGTAGGACAGAGACCTTTCCTTTGCCTGCATGGTTGGTTACTGAACTCATTCTCAGACACGAGAGTGGCTGGCTCTTACCATCTTGAGGACACAAATGAAAGTGGATCTGCAGGAGTTCCATATGTTCACTCTCATGTACATATATGGAAACACAGTCTTAATACTTGATTTTTCTTTTCTTTTTTCTTTTTTTCTTTTTTTTCTTTTCTTTTTTTTTTTTTTGTGGTACTGGGGGTTGAACCCAGGGCCTCGCGCCTGCATGCTCTGCAAGTGCTGGACCACTGAGCTTCACCCTCAGCCCATTTTTTTACTTTTTGATACAGGGTCTCTCTAAGTTATGCAGACTGCCTCTGGTCTCGAACTTGCAATCCTTGTGCCTCCGCCTCCCAAGCTGATGGGATTGTGTGCGCCACCCGCGCCCGGCAGTCTTAATACTTGATTTTTTAAAGTTATCAAAAATGTGTCATTCAAAGCTGAAATGCACAAGTATATTTTGAATATTTCAATCTCAGAGTAACAGACAGATAATTGCTTCCTAAAGGTATTTCTGCACAGAGAGTCAAAGATCAAAATTGAGTTTAATCAGAAATCAATTCTCCAGTGTCTTTGGCTTGGAGCACTCTCTTGGCTTGTGCAAGATTTAGTCAGTTTCTTTTACTTACTCTTTATTCTGCCTTTTCTCCTCAGTGAATTATTGTGATATTTGAATTTTTTACTTTTGATTAATAATTTCTAGTATCTAACAAATTTGGGGATTAAATCTCTGACTTTTCCATTTGTAGTTTATATACTTAATGATTTTCAGGCCTAATTTCAGTAACTAGATTTTCTTTTTAGAGTCATCGAGAGAGCGTGATATGAATTAATAGCTTAATACTTCTTAGAGTTCAAGACCCACACTTTATAGTATTAATGGAGGATTCTGGACTTAAGAAGATACTGTGTTTGGACATATCTATTTTAGATAAGAGAAAAGCTTTTAATATTCTTAGAGGAAATAAACTTAAAAACAACACATTTGAGACAAGTGTGTGATTTATGGATTTGGGTCCATTTGATTATATACTTGTAAATTAAAGAAATGCATTTTTGTGGATATTTAATTGGATTAATTAATTTTAAAAAGTATTTGCTGAATATCCGTTACATGGTGAGCATTGTAGTGGGATTGGTGGACACAATCATGATTAGGCCACAGTCCCTCTATTATTCTGGTTTATGTGTTTTTATATTTTTAGATTTGGACAAGAGGATTTTCATTTCATGTTCAAAATTCTTGCGGGCATGTATTTGAAAATTATGTAATATGGAAATTACGTACATAGTTTCCCTAAGTGAGAAAGTTGAGACAAGAGGATGGAAACTGAGATTTAGGAGTTTGATCCATATTTACCAGTGGCTCATGAGGTCACCTTGCACATGCTTTATTTTCTCAAAGCCCATTTTCCCTTGACAGCTCAGTACTGTGGAGATCATAATTGTTTGCATAATGTTTTGAAATATTCAGAAGCAAGCTTCTATACGTATAAAATGATATTGAGAAGACAAAAGGATTTGAAACTAGTGCTGAGTTTTCTTCTCCTAAAGAAAACACCTGTTATTTCTTTCTGTGAGCATAACTGGACAATGGAACCTGTCAAATAGTTATGACACACATTTCTTGCTTTGTGATTTGGATTCTGTGGGAGGAATTTTGATTATTCATAATTGTTCACTTCCAGCTGGTGAACCTGATTTTTTTGTTTTATAATTGCTTGATAAGTATTATTTAAAAAACTTTACAGTCAGAGAAATGTTGCTATTTTCAATGAATTTGAAGTTTTAAAATGATGATAGTTTCAGTATTTGTCTTGTGCTTTTATATCAAGATTTTGAGCTGTTTTCTATGTCTGCAAACTGTTTTTCTGTATGCACCAGACATGTAGGTGCCTGATCCAAGTCAGAAGCTTGATGTAGTTTGAATCTGCTGAGTTGCATGACTACTTCCTGGGGAATTGGTGTCATCTACCTCTCTTCAACATAAGTCACGCTATCTTGGAAGAAGGTCAGATTAATAAGGCAGGAGTTATTCTTAATGAAGTCTTTTGGTGATTACTTAGTACTCTGTTTTGTTCACATAGCTGAGAACTGGATTTTGTAAAAAGTGAAATCCAGATCTAAAAAATGAGGAGATTTTCCCAATCCTGCTGTGTCTCTTGCTGTTACTGGATGATCCTCTCACTGATGTTGATGTTGTGCATTGTGTGTTGGGAGAGGACAGTGTTGGAACTATGAAACAAATGTTCTTAAGCATTTTCAGTTATCTGACTTCTAGTTGCCCATCCCTTGCATAACAATCTCAGAATAATTGCAGCATTTTCATGAGTGTGGCCACCTAGGCTTGGTTCAGCATGCTTCATGAGAGGAACAACAAAATCTCCCAACACACATACATAAGAGGGAAAGAGAGAAAGAGGTGAGCAGGAGGAATGAATATTTAGCTATTACCTCCCTGAAATCTCTCTCTTATGGGTTGACTTTGGAATGTGTTTTATAATTTTATATATAATTCTCTTGTTGTTGTTGTTAGGTGCCGTCAAGTTGTGTCCTACTCATAGGGACCCTCATAGGGTTTTTAATGGCTGATTGTTTCAGGATTGCCTTGGAAGTGGATTGCCACATCCTTCTCCTGTTTTTGTGGTGCTGCGAATTGAACTCGGGACCTCAAAGACTGCAGTGCGGCGCTCTACCAACTGAGCTAAATCCCAGCCCTATAATTCTCTTAGATTACTTATAATTCTATAATAGTGATCTTGTTACCAAGCACTTTCTTCTTGTTGTTAGGTGCTCTCGAGTCGGTGTCCAACTCATAGCAACCCTGTGTACAACAGGTGAAACACTATTGTTAGTACTTCTCTGATATTCATAGGATTTTCAATAGCTGATTGGTTTTGGTGAATGGGTTTCTGGGTCATTCTCCCAAGCCTACAGCACCTGGTGTTCCAAGGTGGTCTCCTATCCAAGTACTAACCAGGCCTGACCCTGCTTAGCTTCTAAGATTGGATGGGGTTGGAAGTCACAGTAGTAAGCACTTTGCCACTGTTGAAAATGAGATCATAGATTTGTGATTTGTACTGTTTTGAAGAAAGGAAATTGTCTAAACTCATGACACTCTGACCAACTAGAAGTTTGTTCTACAGCATCAAAGATTCTCAAGTTGGAAATTTTAGGGCCTAGGCCACAAATTACTAATAAAAGAAGTGCCAGTCAGTGAATGTAAGTAAGCTTACTGGAATGTCAGGAGTGGACGATAAAACAAGCAATATAAGTGGTATAAATGCAAGGCCTTCTGAGATAAGAATATTTTTCTTACTTTTGGTAGACATGTGTTGTTATGAGGTGCTGTTCAGTCATGTCCAACTCATAGCTACCCTCATAGAGTTTTCAATGCCTGATTGCTTTGGTATTACATCAGGAGTGGATTGCCATATGCTTCTGTTTTTGCCGTGCTAGGGATCAAAACTGGGTCCTCAGAGCAATATTGCAAATGTGACATTGCACAAGACAGTGATCTAGAAATTCCAATTTTCCTAAGGAAAGGAAGACTGGCCAGAAATATAGTTTTGTCTCTTTCCTGGTCAGGTACAAGATAGGCAACATGATGTGAGTAGGTCCATGTCTGAGTTCATAGGAAGAGTTTCTGGTTACTTGGTCAGGCAGAGCCTAGGTTGCCACAGCAGGGGCTGTTTCTGGTGTTGTGGAGACCCTTTCTACCCAGAGATCTTCCTTCTTTACCATGTTTCTCCCATTCTGACCTTTCTTCTCTCAAACACGTACCCAGTAGCAGTGCAGAGGGGGCCCCAGGATTCTGAGTGCTTTAGGATTTCTTTGCCCCTCTTCTAAGGAGAGTTATCTAGTAGTTTGCTATCATCTGTATCACTCTGCTCCAGATGGTCATACCAATCAGGACTTTTCTGTATCAGAAAGATTTGAACCACATTCTTAAAGAAGAGTGTGGTCACCCTGCCTCCTCTTGCCTACTGGGTGGGAGAGTAGCCACTGTGTGCTCACAAACCTTTCTCAGAAAAATGGCTCCTCATGGTTCTTTCTGTAGAAAGTGGCTTTGTTTTGTGCTAAATGACCTTGCATTCTAGTCTCCACTGACTCCTGCTAGGAAGACATATTCAAACCCCTGGCATCTATTACTGTCTACATATTAAATCTTTCACAAATGTATCTCTAGGTTAGATGGTTCTTCTGATAAATTCCAACTGTATGCATCCAACTCTGCTTTTATCATCAACTGCCTATTGGGCATCATCTAATGTATATCCTGCAGGCATCCTAAGTTCAACATATTCAAACTAGATCTCATCTTCTTCTCCTTAAACCTGTTTTTCTTTCTTGATTTCTTTATAAACAACACAACCATTTACCCAGTAACCTGTAGCCAGATACCTAAGTGAATATTTTACCTGTTTTTTAATCTTCACCCTTAATCCAATGAGTTGCCAAGTGTCATTCATGCCACCTACTAAGAATTGTCCATAATTATCTACTTCCTCCCTCTATATGGTTCCACTGTACTCCACATTCCTGCTCATCCACTATCCTCTGGATTTACTACTTGGCACCTCTGCTTCCACTCTTATTTTTCTGTCATCTTCCTCACAACAACCAACCAGAGTGATTTTCCTAAAATGTAAGTGTGAATCATGTCTCCAAAACGTATTGATGGCTTTCCTTTGTGTTTACTGATTCCTCCTTTTGCTATAATCCTAGCTCTTCCCATTTCCTAATCATACTACATGCCATAGTCCCACCCAACATACTTCAGGTTCATTATTGTATCTGGACGTTTGTACATTCTCCCCTTCTTATATTAGGATCACATCTTCTTCTAACACACACATACACATACATACACACATACATTTGGCCAACATCTTCATTGTAGATGTCACTTCTTCTGAGAAATATTTTTGACCTAATAAGTCTGGGATAGGTGCCTTTCTAATGTGCTTAAGTGTCCCATGTCCCTCTGAGGCTGTTATATTTATTATCCTATACTTTCCATGTCTTGCCTCCACTCCTACCCCACCCGGTAAGCTCCATAAAGGCAAGGATCTTATTTATCTTATTCAGCATTCTGGTTGTATCCTAGGTGCTTAGGCCAATGGTTAACCCATAGTAAGTGTTCAAGGAGTATTTGTTGAAATTAATTAACCAAATAAAAGGCTACATTTCATAGGCTGGATTTATAGAAAGTTAAGCTTGTTTAGTGATTTGGAACATTCATGAGTGTTCTGAATATGACTGGATGAAACTTGTTTTATTTTTTAATATGAACTTGGGATGCAATAGATAAAGCAAATCGAAGCTGTAGACTCTTGTTTCTGGTGGGATGATAAGATGCCCTGGTTCCCAGAGTTGCTGCTGAAAATGAGTGATGACGGATTTGGGCTCTAGGTCTTGATAAGGCCTCCCCTTTCTCTTAACATTGGATATTTGGTGTTAGAATGACTCCTCAGGAGATAGAATCTTTGCTTTTTGTGTTTTCTTACTTTTGACCTATCCTTATACTCTACCTCCAAAATGTAATATCACCAGGGCCTACTTACTATTCCAAAAGAATCTAACAAATACATTGACACCTATACACTTAGCTTGCTGTGCTGTGGGGGCTTGTGTGTTGTTGTGATGCTGAAAACTATGCTACAGGTGCAGATCCTTTCACGTGTGATGGACATGTTTTAGCTGAGATTCCAGACTAAGACAGACTATGGAGAAGGACCTGACAGCCCATTCCCCAAACAATTAGCCATTGTAAACCCTATGAATAGCAGGGAAACATTGTCAAATATTGTTGTTAGGTGCTATTGAGTTGGGTCTGACTCATAGTGACCATGTGTACAACAGAACAAAACACTCCCAAATACTGTGCCATGCATATCATCTTTTCATGTTTGAACCCATTGTTGCTGTCACTATGTTTTTTTCTCATTTTAAGTCATGTCACATCAGCAAAAGAAGGTCTCAGGGGTTTTACCCAATTCTCATCATTTAAGGTCAACTCTACTTTGAAGAGGCAACTCTTCCCCAGTCATTTCTTGAATGCATTTCCAGCACGAGAGGCTCATTTTCCAACACTATATTTGACAACAAAAATGTGTTTTTTTGTCTGCACTTAAGTAATGTCTGCCTGCAGCCATACCACTGTGGCATCTGATCCCATCAGCTCTCAAAAACTAAGCAGGGTCAGACCTGGTTAGTACTTAGATGGGAGACCACATGGAACACCAGGTGCTGCAGGCTTTGGAGAAGGACCCACTCCCAGAAAATGATCAGCCATTGAAAGCCCTATGAATAGCAGAGAAGCATGGCAATAGTGTTTTGCCTGTTGTACATAGGGTTGCTATGAGTTGGACACTGGCTTGATAGCACCTAACTACTACTACTACTACTACTACTACTACTACTACCACTACCAAGTAATGTCCAGTTTTACATGTGTAACACCTTAAATGACACTGACTGAAACCTCAATGACTTATCTTTGTCTACAGGGGTACTAGTTCATATTCTTATCACTGTGACAAAATACCTGGCATAACCAATTTAAAGGAGGAAGGATGTATTTGGCTCACAATTTCAAAGATTTCAATCCATAATACTTAGCTCCATTGTTTCTGGGCCTGTGGTAAGGCAGAACATCATGACTGGTAGAAGCATGTGTAGGAGGCTTTTCACCACAGACAGGAAGCAGAGTGGAGCACTAACAGGAAGAGGCCAGGGAAAGATATAGTTAGTCACTAAGGACATATCCCCAGTGACCGCCTTCCTTCAACCAGGCCTACCTTCCACTATTTCAATACCTTGCAATAATTTATTCACATTTTGAATCCAATGGCTCAATCATTTCATTAGGTCAGAGCCATCATGAAATAGTTATCTCTGGAGACACTCCCATGCACACACCCAGAGGTGTGTTTTACTAATCTCCTAGGCATTTCTTAATTCAATCAAGTTGATAATCAAGATTAACCATCATAATAGGTATCTGCCTTCCAGACGTAACAATTTACTGTTGTTGTTAGGTATCATTGAGTCAGGTCTGATTCATAGCACAAGAGAATGAAACACTCCCCTGATTCTGTGCCAGGCACACAATCTTATTTATGTTTAATCCCATTGTTTCAGACACTGTGTCAGTCCATTGGCTTGAGGGTCTTCCTTTTTTTCATTCAACTGCCATGCTCCTAAACATGATGACCTTTTCCAGGGATTGGTCCCTTCTGACTACATGTCCAAAATATATAAGATGCAGTCTAGCCATCTTTGCTTCCAAGGAGCACTCTGGTTGCACTTCTTCTAGGACAGATCTATTGGTTTACTTGACAGTCCAAGGCATATTCAATATTCATCTCCAACACCATAATTCAAAAGCATCAGTTCTCCTCTTGTGTCCCTTCTTCGATGTTCAGCTTTCACAACCATATGATATGTTTGAAAATACCATGGCATGAGTCAGGCATACCTTCATTTTCAATGAGACATCATTACTTTTCAATACTTTATAGAGGTCTTTCATAACAGCTTTTCCCAAAGCAATGTCTCTTTTGATTTGACTGTTCCTTCCACAGATGTTGGTAGTAGAACAAAATAAAGGAAAATCTTGGACAAACTCAATGTTTTCTCCATGTATCATGAAGTTGTGTACTGATCCGGTTGTAAGGATTTTTGTTTTGTTGATATTGATGTGCAATCCATACTAAAGGCTGTGTTCTTTGATCATCAGTAAATGTTGCAAATCCTATTAAGTTTCAGCAAAGCAGAGTTGTGTTATCTGCATAATGTAAGTTGTTAATTAGTCTTCCTCCAATCATGATGCTGTGGTCTTCTTCTTAAAGTCCAGCTTCTCTGATTATTTGCTCTGCATAGAGATTGAAAAGGATACCCCCTGATTCACAACTTTCTTTACTTTTTAAATTATTTATTATTTATTTTATTTTTATTATTTTTTTCTCCTTTTATTGATAACTGATAGTGGGGTACAGGGTAATACAGCATTGGCTTTTTCTATCATACAACCATTATATCACTTTTGGTTACACTTTTATCAACTTACAAGGTATATGAAGCCTTTTGATTAATATGTGGTAAAACTCAAGTCCATATTTGGGTTATATTCCCCTATTTTTCCAATGTACTCATAAAGTTGTGCTGTTTACACTGAGATTATCCTCTTCCCCTTTATCCCTTACACTGGTTCTCCTCCCCATCCCACCTTCCATAACCTTCCCTTCCCTTTGCTAGTTCCCTCCTTCCTTCTACTCTTTATATTGTCCCTTCTTTGCTAAGTTTAATTGTGCATTTTTATATTATCAGCTTATGTATAGGATTTTTACTTCCTTTAAGTAAGATTCAGCTCCCACATACTAGTGAGAACATATGGTATTTCTCTTTTTGAGCTTGTGTTCATTCACTTAAGAGGATGTTCCCCAATTCCATCCACTTCGCTGCAAATGACATTATTTCATTTTTTATTGCTGGGTAGTATTCCATTATGTATATGTACCATAATTTTTTTTGTGTGTGTTACTGGGTTGAGCCCAGATACTGGTGCTTGCATGCTTTGCAAGTGCTGGACCGCTGAGCTGTGCCCTCAGCCTTTTTTTTTTTTTTTTTACTTTTTTGAATCAGGGTCTTGCTAAATTATGCAGACTACCTCTGGTCTCAAACTTGTGATCTTCCTGCCTCCGCCTCCTGAGTTGCTAGAATTACAGGTGTGTGCCACCCTGACCAGCTTGTCCCATAATTTTTTAAAATCCATTCTTCTGTTGATGGGTACCTTGGTTGGTTCCATATCCTTGCTATTGTGAAATGTGCTGCATTGAATATGGAGATGCTGGTGTCTCTGTGGTAAGATGACTTGTCTCCCTTTGGGTATATTCCCAGTTGTGATATAACTGGGTCATATGGCAGTTATATTTTTAGTTTTCTGTGGGATGTTCATATTATCAATTTCCAAAGTGCTAGCACCAATTACAGTCCCACCAACAGTTTAAGAAGGATCCTTTTTCTCCACAACCTCACCAGCATTTGTTATTATTTGTTTTGTTTGACAAGGCAGTCTTCCTTTGTTCTGTTTGACTGCCTAATGGTCCATGTAAATTCCTCATGAGTACAATTAAAAGCTCTGGTATGCCCATTTTTCCCAATGTTACCCATAACTTGTTATGATCCACATGGTCAAATTCCTTTGCATAGTCAATAAAACATAGAGAGTCATCTTTCTGGTATTCTCTGCTTTTGACTAATATCCATTTGACATCAGCAATGATGTCCCTGGTTCCATGCCCTCTTCTGAATCTGGCTTGATTTTCTGGCAGTTCCTTGTCTATATACTGCTTCAGTCACTTTTGAATGATCTTTAGTAAAACTTTGCTTGTGTGTGATATTAATATTGTTCAATAATTTCCACATTCAATTGGATCCCTTTTCTTGAGAATAGGAACAAATATGGATCTCTTCTTATCAGTTGCCCAGGTAGCTGTTTTCCAAATGTCTTGGCATAAACGAGTTAGCACCTCCAGTGCTGTATCTGTTTGTTGAAACATCTTAATTGGTATTCTATCAATTCCTGGAACCTTGTGTTTCACTAATTCCTTCAAGGCAGTTTCCACTTCCTCCTTCAGTACCATTGGTGCCTGGTCATATGCAACCTCTTGAAATGGTTGGTTATCCACCAATTCTTTTTTGTATAATGACTCTGTGTATTCTTTATTTCTTCTTCTTGTTAGGTGCCATCGAGTTGGTGTCTGATTCATAGCAATCCTACTTACAATAGGCAAAACACTATTGTTAGTGCTTCTCTGCTGTTTAGAGGGTTTTCAATGGTTGAATATTTTTGGGAGTGGGTTGCTTGCTCCTTCTCCCAAGCCTATAGCACCTGGTATTCCCAAGTGGTCTCCCATCCAAGTACTAACCAGCCCCAACCTTGCTTAGCTTCCAAGATATAATAGGGTAGGATGCCATGATGGTATGGCTGCAGGCATTCCTTACTACACTCATCAAATTATTCCAGACTTATAGTTTTTCTTTTTTTAAATGGTATTCTAGAACTAGCATTCTCCTTTTCTGTTTGTTCAATGCAATGCTTCAGCAAGTATTTATTCTTTACCTGGCTCTTTTGTCTGTAATTAACCATTGACTTCTCTGTGGATGATATTAATTTTTCTATCACTTTTACTTGTGTCAGATAAAGCTCCCCTACCTCATTTATCCAGTTTGATGATCAATGTTTTTTGAATCAGTTGTTTTTTCTCAATCTGCCTTTTTTGAATGAGGAGTGTTCTTAAGAGCCATGTGTCTGCATCACTACATGAGGGTGCTGTGACTAATATAAAAATGTCAGCAGACATTGCTGTGAACCTAACATTCTTTTATTAAAAACTATATAAAAATTCACCTGCTTTGTGATGATTACACAAAATAGACCCACAGAATGTTCTCAGACTGATACATCTCCCACACTTTCCCACTTCCTGATGTCCTCACCTGCACACAGTGAGGTTCTCCCAGTTACAAGACGCTCACCTGTCACCCTTGCAGGGATTCTTAAATCCTCTGAGACTCTCTTGGCTTGTCTAGAAATGCAGGCAATGTGCCTGTCTGCTTACCAGGTGCAGGTAACCAGTAAAAACAACCTCAGAGTGTTCCAGCATGTTTGCTGCAAAGGCAGGTTCTCTAGGTTACCTGTTTCCCAGCAGGACTGAGGCCTCAGGCCTGCCTGTGATCTATTTCTGCAGGCCAGTTTTCTCTTTTATGTTCCACCTACATGGATAATAAACAAGTGAAATATTTCAACCTAGCAGCCACAGGAAATATTGCAGGCTGGCAGGAGTTAGCAACTGAAAAAGTTCAAGGCATGCTCTGGAACTTTAGTTCTCTGGCAGCCGTCCATGCAGAACATCTTTATTGTTTTCAACTCGATCTGTGGTGTCCACTGGTAGTGACACAGGTAATTCCTAGAGATTTTTAGAAAGAAAAAGCAGAAACTATTGGCCAAGGACAAACCTGAGACAGACTGTTGATACATATTCACACTAGAGGCAGCACAATTAAACCTTTAATTGGTATTCAGGGTCAAAATAGACCTCCAGGCAGGTACTAGACATGAGGTGCTGTAGCATTTACCTAAGTGTGAGTGCATATTTGGGATCATATGTGATCCCAGCAGCACAATTCCAGTTAAAGGTTAAAATAAAAGTGATGCAGGTAAAATGGCTAGTCTGGTGCTGGCCACGTGGGAGGTCCCCGAGACACAATTATTTTCACAATCATTATCATTCTGTTTCACCTTCTTTCTCCCAGTCAGGTGCGATGATAAACCACATGTGGCAGAGACACATGGCAATGATTATTTCTGTTTCTAAAGAAGGCTGGTTGAATATATATTTTCTGCATTCATGCTGCAACTGTGGTAGGTGGTCTCTGGGTAGCTTCTAGGTACAAAATTCTTTCATCACTTTGCTAGAATGAAAACCCAGCAATGGTTCATGGGGAGCCATTACAGACCAGAAGTGCTGAGGGTAAATGCCCAGGTTTATTTATTTTCTAGAAGTTGAAACTGATGTTCCATTACTCTAACACCTATGACATGCCCTGAGACTTTGGATTTATTTTTCTCTTTGCTGACTAAAATTGTCCCCATTTCCTAACAGTATCATGTTAAGCCAATTACTTGATCCCCACTGGGAGTAGCTTGGTGGAACTATAATCAGGCACACTGGGCTTCATTAGCTAAGAGTGGGATTTGACACAAGTGTGACCAATTGGATGTTCCCTGCATGGACAAAAAGACTAAATATGGTTCAAATCCATGTATCCTGTTGACAGGTCTTAGTTGTAGGTAATTCCTGACTCAGCCTTTGCAGCAGCTGGATTCTGCTGGTTTGGGTACTCTGATATTTCCATTGGTTCTGTTATCATTTTCTAATAAATACACTTTTTGTTGTTGTTGTTAGGCAGCCAGTTTCTGCTGCCTGCAAACAAAGAAGTCCAGTTGTTACTAAGACATGCTCAAGAGCTCTAGGTCAGACACACAGGTTGTAGCCTCTGGTCTGGTAGACCTAGTAAAAACAGGCAGGTCAAGAGACAGCTACATGCTTTTCAAAGGCCCAGACTCCAGAAATCAGAAAAGTGAAGGGAAGTTTCTCATCCACTTACCTAAGACTAATGTCACTTGCTGTGTTTTAAACTCTTTTAATTAGTCATTTGGCTCTTCTGCTGCAGACATATCAGGTGCCCAGTCATTGTTAACTGAATTAATTGAGCTGATGATGGGACAGAGCCCCGAGTGCTGATCCTGACTCTTGCACTATTGTTGTTGTTAGGTGCTGTCGAGTCGGTATCCGACTCATCGCAGCCCTCATAGGGTTTTCAATGGCTGACTGTTCCGGGATTGCCTTGGGAGTGGATTGCCAGGCCCTGCTCCCATTTTCGCGGTGCTGGGAATTGAACTCAGGACCTCAGAGACTGCAGCACAGCGCTCTACCCACTGAGCCAAATCCCAGCCCCTTCTTGCACTATTAGCACTATTAGCAATTGTTATTGTTGTTGTTAGGTGCCGTCAAGTCTGTATCCGACTCATAGCGACCCTCTGTACAACAGGGGAAACACTATTGTCAGTGCTTCTCTGCTGTTCATAGGGTTTTCAGTGGCAGGTTGATTTTTGGGAAGGGGTTTCCAGGTCCTTCTCCCAAGCCTATAGTATCTGGTGTTCCCAGGAGGTCTCCCATCCAGGTACTAACCAGGCCCGACCCTGCTTAGCTTCTGAGATCTGACGGGGTTGGATGCCACAGGGCTACAGCTGCAGGCCTTAACAACTTTAGATAAGGCAGATATAATGATTCTAGATTTAGGGATTTTTGTTTGTTTTTGAGACAGGGTATTGCTATATAGCCCAGGCTGGCCTAGAACTTGAACTTACTCGTAGTGAGTCTCAAATTCAGAGTCCTCCTACCTCAGCCTCCTAAGCACTGGGATTACAGATATGAACCACCATATCCAGTTTATTATTTTAATTTCCTTCAGGAATTAAATGAGGACAAAATCAATCCAAGTACAATTGCTAATGCCTGCAGTGGTAGCCCTGTGGCATCCGATCCCGTCAGATCTCAGAAGCTAAGCAGGGTCGGGCCTGGTTAGTACCTGGATGGGAGACCGCCTGGGAACACCAGAAGCTGTAGGCTTGGGAGAAGGACCTGGCAACCCCCTCCCCAAAATCAATCTGCCACTGAAAACCCTATGAACAGCAGAGAAGCACTGACAATAGTGTTTCCCCTGTTGTACAGAGGGTCGCTATGAGTCGGATACCGACTTGACGACACCTAACAACAACAACAAAGTTGTTAAGAGAGTAAACTGGTGGTCTGTGGGAAAGATCTCAGTATATGCTAAAACAGTGAGTAAGTTATTGGAAATGGTTGACATGGGGTATAGCTTTGGCTCTGCCCAAGGTCCACTCATTGTTGACAAGCCCCTTGCCCCTTTGCCTTCAATTTCCTGATTTTAGGAGAGGAATTTGAACTATAGCTTTGAAATTTGCTTCCACTTCTAACTTTTTGTAATTCTGTGAATGGAAGATTACACTTACTTTGTGGGGGGCAGCTGACATCATTCAGCAGGCTTGATTGGCTTTTTCTAAACTCCCATCATCTCTTCATCTCTTGGCAATAGTCTCTTGTCCCATTGGTCACACATTTGCTGTGCTCCAGAATGCACTGAAGGTTATGCTTTTAAAGAAAAAAAAATGCTTTTGCTCAATAAGTTTCCCTTTGTCTCATCCACATTTTCCCTAGGCCTCTACAATCCTGCCACTCTGACTTTGTGTTCCTAAAATATATAATTCCTCATTCCTGTCTCAGGGTCTTGTGCATTATTTCCCTGTCTGTCATGCTTTGAATATAAAGTATCCCTCCAGAAGGCTCATGTATTGAAGGTTTGCTTCCTGGTTAGAGGCACTCTTTTGGGAGGTTTGGGCTTAGTTGGAGGAAGTAGGTCACTGGGGGTGTGTCCCTGTGGGGCTGTATCCTGTCCCTGGCCCCTTTCTGTTGTTCTCTTGGCTTCCTGTTCATCATTAGGTGAGTAGCCTCTGCCACATGCTTCTGCTGCCTTGATGTTCTGCCTCACAATGGGCCAGAATCAATGCAACCAAGGAGTATGAAGTGAAACTCCTGAAACTGTGAGCTAAAATAAAACTTTATGTCACAGATTTTGTCACAGTGATCTAAAGTCTGACCACAACTGCCTTTGCCCAGTTAATTCCTACTTATCCCTTAGTCCTTAAGTCATTTCCTTAGAAAAAGTCTTCCATGATTTCCTAGGTCTAGTCAGATTCCTATGAGGCATGCTGACAGCATTTTGTGCTCTTTGTTTTAGCACTTGTCACACTTGTCAAATAATTAGCTTTATAATTAGCTGTGCAAGTTAGACCTGGAGCAATGGACTGCATGTGTGCTCCTTCCAAGTTCATGTATAGAAATCCTAACCCCTAGATAATATTAGGAAATGGGTCATTTGGAAGATAAATAAAATGATGCAGATGGGGCCTTCATAAATTTCATTAGTGTCCTCATAAAAGGGATAACAGAAAGCTCCCTCACCTTCTTCCCACCATGTGAGGAGTCAGTGAAAAGACAGCAGTCTCTAACCTGGAAGATGACTGTTTTTGTCTTTTCTCTAACATGTTGGGAAAAGGCTTTTCTGTTATCAGTGATTTAGAGAAGTTTATTTTTACCTTAACAATTCCTTATTGGTCATATACATTTTTAAGATTATTGCCAAAAATGGGAAAAACTTCAAGCTTTGTATAGAGATGATATACACATACTTGCTATTTAATGTATGGCTATAGGTTTGTATCCTACAAACACAAATTCTTTGTAGTACATCTCCCAAGAAAAGAATGAAAAAATGGTGTTGTAACTTCATGTGGCTGCCTGATTATACATTATTCCTGATATAATGTATCAATGAGAACTTAATATTTTGCTTATAATTAATAGCTCTCATGGCTGGATAAATTTTCCTCAGCTTCCTGCTCTTCCAGAAGTAAATGTTTTTGAATCCACTTATATTGTGATACATCCTCTGTTCCTGCATCTTCGGGCTCTTTTGCTGTAGAAGTCACATAGTAGAAGCCAGAGTATCCTTCCTCAAAGGTATTCTTACACTGGACCAGCTAGCAATAACTTAACTATGTATAGAATTGGCTATGTACTACATAATTACATTCCATTAAATGTAAACTAAATGTATTTATAATTTGACTTCCTCTCTTAGCTGGATCCCAAAATAACTGCAGCCACTCCAATGCTACCCTACTGCAATTGCTTGATTAAGACCACTGATTCTTTCCACTGGAACATCTGCATGAAGAAGATGTTTGAGTGGGAAGGAACAGGGGTCCTAATCAACCACTTGTACTTAAAATACTTTACTTGTGTAAATTTTACAAACATACATGATCATGTAATGTGGCTGGGACACCTCCAACATCCTTGGAAGAGGCCAATGCAAATGAGGGATCTGAGAATTCAAATTCACTAGTTTCACAGAAAATCTGCTTCTGGTAATACTTTCTTGAGTCTCTGTAGGGTCAATTTTTACAGATCCAATCAATTCATCCACTTTTTTAGAGAGCTAGCTTTGGTCAATTGGCTATTAGAATATTGACCTAACAGACATTTTCTCATTAGAATCTGTACCTCTAATTGGCAATAATCAAGTTCATACTTTACATCCTAACCATCTCACTGGATGAATGCCACAATTTTGACTGCAAAGAAACTTAAAGGAAGAGTGGGGAACAAAAGTATCTTTTGTAAGAATGCGCTAGAATCTTTCCCAGGACTTTGATCTTTCTTCCCAAACATCATTTGGCCTCCATTATAATGTATATTACTTTACTTAATATGCTTAGCCCATCAGTCTTGAACATGTAGTTCTCTTTTTGTCTCAAAGGATAGGAAGAGTTTTTGCCCAAGTAGCAACAATCAGAGAGGACCATGCCATACTTTACTTGTGGATATTAATATTGAAAGAAGTACATTATTGAGTAGAGAATATCTACAAGGTTTGTACTTATTGCCTTAGAAAATGATAATTTTGTTGAACCCAATGAACTCTGTAGTACTACCAAGTCCAAGATTCCATGAGTCTTTGAATCATTGGTACAATACAGGCCATGGTTCAATCTTGTATATTCAGTTGTTGAGAGTTATGGAAAACCTCCCTCACTTTATTGGTTCTCCTAGCTAAGGATATTAGCTGTACCTAACATGGAATATGCAAATAGAATATTTTATCTTCTTAATGGCAGGAGATATTGTCTGCTCTGCTGGGTGTCTGTGACCATCTTGGGGAGCATAAGTAAAGCCAAACTGTCCCTCCAGGTGCTCTAGAAGGTAGCTGAACCAAGTGGCCAAGAGAGAAGCAAAGAAAAAGCCAGTCTTAGAAGTTTCTGGAAATTACATTTCACTGATCATTCACTAAGTGTGTGATTTCAGATAAATCACTTAATCTCTGGGATTTAGTTTTTCTGATGTATGAAATGGAGTTTGTTATGAGAGTCTAGTATATACACAAAAGGGAAGGACTGGGAAGGTACTAGTCCAAAGTTCACTGTTGTTGTTGTTGTTGTTGTTGTTGTTGTTGTTGTTATTATTATTATTACTTATATTTCTACAGCCATACCATGCTGGCAGCTGATCATGTCTGATCTTGAAAGCTAAGCAGTGTTGGGCCTTGTTCGTCCTTGTATGGGAGACCACCTGGGAATACCAGGTGCTGTAGCCTTGGAAGAATGACCTGGCAGCTCACTCCTGAAACAATCTGCCATTGAAAACCCTATGAACAGCAAAGAAGCATTGACAATAGTGTTGGGCATGGCACAGTGTTGGGGATTGTTTCCTTCTGCTGTACGTAGGGTTGCTATGAGTTGGACCCGACTTGATAGCACCTAACAACAAATAACAACAGTATTGGTATGAACAGGATAGAGAAACTGAGAGGAAATTTTCAGTGCATGTGTATGTGTGTGTATTCAGATTTAAAGTTATATGTACAGATATCTGTATAGATGCTTATGTATGTATGCATCTATATGTAGTTATCAATAGGCCTGAAATAACTATATAATGTCAAGAGGAAAAATAATGCAACTTCTGGCTTGGGGCCTTTTTTTTCTCTGTGACCTAGAAAATACTGACAATGTCTAACTATAAAAGTAAGTACTTCTCAATTTCTGATGCCAGTAGAAAGTCTGGATTCTTTGGACACAGCATAGATTTGGGTCCTAGACCATTTCCTAACTATTCTCTGAGGGTGCTCTTTGCATCTGATGTGGTTAGAATATTCAGGGGCTATCGATTTTATAGCACTTGAGAGATTTTAGTTCACCCTCAATTTCTCCAAAACAAATCCAAGGTAAACCTGATTTCTTATGTTATTTTAGTTTTTTCTGACATTAAAATTATTTTTAAAAGTTATATTTAAATATCTACCACCTAATAATACAACTTTGAGAATTTTGAGATTTGATATTCACCACTGAATTCCAAGTTAACACAAAGCCTTTCATTTAATAGAAAAGCCCTTGTCAAATTTTGCTGTCATAAATTATTTGAATATAGCTGCCTAAAAGTTTTATTTTGGTTACTTTAGGGAAAAAGTACTTTGCTATAGAGTTGAGGGGCTTCATTTTTAATGTTGCAATACTTGTTTTTAAGGTTAAAACTTGAGCACATTTTCCCAATTACATTCCTCTAATTTCTGGCCATGATTTTCAAAAGATTTATTTTTTGATGAAATATTTTTGGAGTTAATTAAAGTAGCCTCCTATTAGAAAGACCACTAACAAGATTAACACATTATATAACTTTATATTTTATAATATTTGCAACAACAATAGCAAGAAAAAACCCACATGTGTTTGCACATACAGATTTAATAGCCTTTTGTATTTATTTGGCTTGGGAGATTAGGGTGTTGGTGGATAATAACTTTCATTGTAGCTTTGAGAAAGATGAGACATTTTTATTATAATAGGCTGGGGTCAAAATCTTCTATTAGAGCTTTTAGGTTTCATTTCTCAGTATTTCACATTGCTTTTTATACTTAATTTTAAAATTAATCATATAAAGTTTGATGAACAAAAGGAAAGAAGGAAAGAAGGAAAAAAGGAAAAAAGGTGAAAATTTGTGAATGAATAAGCTTTAAGCTGTTTAGCATAGATTTTTGATGGCATATTAAGGCAGAGATGCCCAAATGAAGACATTAAGGGGTTTATAACTGTGATGTTGCTATATAATTATACTAGTCCTGCTCCCTCTTCACTGGACATAGAGTAAAAATCTGAGGGCAAGAAGATTTTCTTTAAGAGTAGGAGACATGTCTATGAGTGAGTATTGAGTTAAATATTCTACTATGTAAAAATTCTTAATATAAATGGAATGTACTTTGTAAAGAGGTAGCCTATAACAGACAAAGGATTGTTTTATATATGCATAAAGAACTCTTACCAATCAATATGGTAGACATGAATGCTACATTAAAAAATGATGGATGTGTGGACATCAATATCAAAAGTCTAACAGGAGGGCTGAGAGTGCAGCTCAGAACTAGAGCTACTTGCCTAGCATGTTGCAAGGCCTTGGGTGCAACCTCCTAGTACTTCAAAAAGGAAAAAAAAAAGTGTGTGTGTGTGTGTGTGTGTGTGTGTGTGTGTGTGTGTGTAGAATTATAGTGGTTAACGAATATAAAACATTAAATTCTATTGTTGTTTGTTAGGTGCGATTGAGTCATGTTCAATTCATAAGAACCCTCATAGGGTTTTCAATGGCTAATTGTTTTGGGATTGCTTCCAGAGTGCATTGCCACATCCTTCTCCCATTTTTGCAGTGTTGAGGATTGAACCTGGGTCCTCAGAGTGTACACCACAGCAATCTACCAACTGAGCCAAACCCCATCCCCATTAAAGTGTATTAGTAGTCAACAAAAGAACATAAAACAAAGTAAGATGTCACTTTGCCTGCTTGATATGAAGAGATCAAAAAGATTGATAATATTTCATATTAGTGAAAGAGTAGGAAATCAAATACTTATTCACACAGCAGGGTATGAGCAATCCCTGCAAACAGTGTGGGTGGCAGGTCCATGCACTTTGCAGGGCCGCCCAGATGCAATGGCTGGGAGGTACGGTTGTGCATCACAGATAGAATTCTCGGGACCCTCGGGTGAGGGTTGTAGACTCAATTGGCTCTCAGGAGTTTGCTGCAAGAGGAAAGGGGAGAAAAGGAAGGAAAAGCCTCGGGCGTTTTTACTTCTTGGGGATAAATAGCTCTTTATTGCCTCTCTGCCCTGACAAGGGCAGAGAGGAAAACCAAAAGTATTACAGCTACAGGTTTCATTGCTGCCCTGAGGGCAAGAGTGGCTCTTCTGCCTCTGGTGCTGGGACCAGAGACTTTTCTCAGCTTCTGTCCCAGGGTGCTGGGCCAAGGGACTGTCCTCAGCTTGCTTGTAGGCTTCTTAGCGTGCATTTTCTAGGCGTTCTGGTCTCACCATCTATGTGTTCCTTCTGGAGAGTGATGTCCTCTGGTGACGGCAAGGCTGTGGAGAGCTGCAGATTTGAACTGCCTCAGAGTGGCTCCTTTTATAGCTTTCCCTGACTGGGCTGAGCCAATCAGGTGTGAATTCTTTGTTCTTTGTGGTCCAATAGGAGTTGAGGTGGAGTGAAGGGGTTTGGAAAATGGTCCAATCATGACCTTTCAGTTCTGACCAATTAGAGTCTGCAAAAACTGTTCAATTGGAACACACCAAAAGTGTCCAATCACAGCTTGTCTTTTTTGGCCAATCATATGTTCATATTTACAAGTCTTTTCTTGGCAGGCTTTTGCTTGCCAGGCACATTGCTTTCTATTTACATTACATGCTATTATTTACATTACTCCCATTGTTCTAACTTTTCAGTTAACTCTTCAAACCCCGCTTTTCCCATTTTGGGGTTTTTATGTTTTTCCTCTAAAATTTCCCCTACAAAACAGGAAGCTTAGGACAATAATGTACAGATAAAAAAATCTTCAATGGGTAAGGCTGGGTAATTGTTCCTTGGGTTGTTGGATGAGAAAAGCAAACAAAATAAAATCTTTCAAAAAGAATAGAGACAATCTGATTTAGCAATCTCACATCTAGATTGATATTAAAGACATAATAGAACAAGTCCAAGAATATTAGTAGTAGGCTTTAGAAACATTACATTTAGTAGTAGGCTTTAGAAACATTAAAATTCTTTCAAAACATTAGTTAAATATATTGTAGAACGTTAATATAATTAAATATTATGTGGCCCCTAAAGTGACTGTGTGTCCTGCTGGGTAGCTCATTCCTCACGAGTCTCATGTTTCTGCATGCCTTAAGAGCAGAGACTTGACTGCCTTAGTTGAAGACTTTCTTTATAAGGAAGTTCCTATAGTTAGCAGCCTTGTAAAGAAAGTCTTCCAGGACAAAGGGAAGGCATGCTTCCAACCCAGTATACAAGATTCAGATTATTCAAGCTTATGGTTCCTCTCCTTTAATACATCCTAGGATGTGTGTGCAGGTATTATCTAGCCCTCTTTGCAATGCCCTGCAGGATGAGTATTTCAGAAACTGGGATGAGAAAATGCTGACACCATGGCTACTGCTATTTCTGTGAGTATAATCAATTATCTATGCTCTGTAATGTGGTGCTGGAAATCGAATCCAGTGGCTAGCACATGCTAGGCAAATGTGGTATAACTGAGGGATAGCCCATTGTGTCTTTTGTCAATGCAATGGTTTGGATGTTTTCACTTACTCCCAAATTCATATGTTGAAATCCCACCCTTCTAAGTGATGGTAATAGGAGGAGGGAATTTGGGAGGTGATTAAGCTGGGAGAGTGGAGCCCTCATGAATATGACTAGTGCCTTCATAAAGGAGGCTCTAGGGAGCACCTACAGCTCTTTTGTCATGTGAAGATATAGTACTAGAAAGTGGGCCCTCACTAGACAGCAGATCTGCTGGCAACTTGATTTTAGACTTTCCACCTCTAGGTCTCTGAGGAAATAAATTTCTGTTATTTATAAGCCATTCTATTTATGATTATTATATTTTTGAGCCAAGATCATGCTGTGTAGCCCAGGCTAACCTTAAACTCATTGTGTAGGCCAAGCTAGTCTCAAACTTACAATTCCTCTGCCTCCAAAATGCTGAGATTACAGGTATGTGCCTTCACACTTGGCCTATGTTTTTTTGTTTTAGCAACTTGAACAGACTAGACAGTCAGTATCCATGAGATTGTCACCAATCAGTTGGCTGGGGTCCTTTGGCTCTACCTGGAGAGAAAACGCGGGTAGGCAAAGAAAAGCCCTTCAAATGCTGAGTGTTAGACAGCTTGTGTCTCTTAGTGTTTGACAGCAGTGAGCAGTGACAGCAGATAGATTAGAGGAGGAGCAGGAGCAGCAGCAGCAAATGGCATTCTGTAGTGTTACAGCTCTTATGTGGGCTGAAGGATTGGGAGTCTTCTGTCTGTAAATGTTACAACTCAGGAGTCCTAAGCTTTCGAGAACAACTGGATTTGCAGCTTCCAGGTAGACCTAGGTGAGAGGCTCTTCAGCCCTGAAAGTGACCAGTGTTACAGCTTCTGGACCCAGGGTGTCTGAGACCCTTGGCTCTAAAGACTTGACAGCCCTAGAACTATTCTAGTAGCTAGGGCCTGCAGTGTCTCTTCTCTGGCTCTTTATTGCCTTCTATCCTTCTTCAGCCTTAGCTCTCCACCCTTTCTTGCCTTTTCTTTACTTCCATCACCCCTCTTCTTTCTGCTCTGGTTGCTCTTCTGGACCTGTTTAGCTACCTCTTATTACTACAGCCACTGTCACCAATGCTGTCATTTGGGAGGCAGCTATCAGTACTTCTGATGCTGCCTCTGTTTCTGCTGCTGACCGCTGATTTTTCTTTGCTCCATTGCCAGCATCATAGGAGCTGCAGTGTTGGGATGGGTACACATTCCATCTCCTGTCAGTGAGCAAGTCTCCTACCTTAGCTGCAGTTATTGGAGCAGCTCCTGTGCTGGCTGTGCCTGAAGCAGCTCCCAGCCCACTCCTGGTGATCTTTGGAGCTACTACAGGTGGGAGTGTGGCACATTCTGGTTCTTGTTAGTCAGTGGACCTTTGTGGCTCCTATCCTAGCTGTGATAGTACGAGAGGGTCCTGTGCCAGCTTTGGCTGGAGCAGCTCTTGACTTCACTTCTTTTGACCAGAGTTTTGGGGAGCTGTATCCTGGGATTTCATCACTAGTTCTGGGTGGAAGCTTAGTGGTCTTAGCTCTGTGCCTGCCACTGCTATCTGTCACCACTGCCCTGTCTTCACCATTGCCTTTGATTCTTTCTTCATGTTACCAGCTCTGCTGTACTCCTAAAAGTAGGCAGAAAGACCACCCCAGAGAAGTCTTTTATTGGACCTAATGTTGCAACAGAGATGGGATTTAGTTTAGTTGGTAGAGTGCTGCTCTGCACTCTCTGAGGTCCTGACTTTGACTCCCAGAACTGAAAAAAAAAAAAAAAAAAAAAAAAAAAAAAAAAAAAAAAAAAAAAAAAAAAAAAAAAAAAAAAAAAGGGAGAAGGGTGTGGCAATCCACTCTTCAAGGCAATCCTGAAGCAATCAGCCATTGAAAACCCTGTGAGAGTTGCTATGAGTTGGACACTACTCAACGGGACCTACAGCAACAATAACAGTATTGTAACATCATAAGAAGAAGCATAGGAGGGTTTCTCCCTGCTTGCTCACTAGAATAAGCTGAAAAACTTGCTTATATAGCCAGAAAGGGGGTATCTGCAGTAATCATTTGATCTTATTCTGCAAATAAATGTTTGTTTTAATACCAGTCACAGCCTCTTTCTTCTAGGTCACCAAGAGAAGTATTCTTCTTTGGCTTGGATGAAATAGTTTCAGGGAAAGTTCAATGCAAGATGCTTATAAGAGTTGTGGATGGGGCCATTACCCCAGGAGCTGGAGCAGACAGTTGCTGTTGTGTAGCTTCCTTAAGACATTTGTGGAGTTTTTGAAATGGCAGGTGCTGGTGTGAGTGGCTTGGTGGGCCAACAATCCTTTGCTGAAGATAACCAGAACCACAAGGGAGAACCCAGTAGCTGGCAGTTAGGAAATCAAATCGCCTCATGCCCAACATATGTGCTTCCTTACAGGAAAATAAGTAGCCAAAGTTGCACACACAGTAAGGATGGAAAAAATCCCATATCATTAACACTAATATTAATTTTAATAGTTTATTATCAGTGCATAGTGCCCAGTACCCCAAAGAAAAGTGGATCCCCCAATATGTCTCAAAACTGGTAAGCTAACCTAGTAGATTGCAAATAGCATGAAATATCAGATCCTTTTCTCTTCTTAACATATGCTTTTTCCTAAATAAAAATTTCCTGATTTGTTTTTACCAATGCTTTTTAAAATTATAAAACAATATATAAAGAGAGTGTAGACATGAAACATAAACATTCTTTCCAAGATTATTTCTAGAAATCACCACTAATCTGTAACTTGTTTTTCATGGGTCCATGAAGAAAAAGAATTCTTTATAGGTGAAAAATCACTCACAGTAACTTAAAATGTTCTTAAATTATTATTACCACACATTAACTATGCAAATTAATGGAGTTCATTATGACATTTCCATACATCCATATATTGTGCTATGATCATGTTCACCCAAATTTCTACTCTCTCTTGCTCTTACCTTTCTCCCCTTCTCCCCAGTCCACTTTCCTTTCCCTAATAATTCCTCTTCTACTTTTGTATCATCTTTTTCTTTCTTTCTTTACCTTTAGTTTCCACATTTGAGAGAAAGCATGTGGTACCTGAACTTCTATGTCTGACTTATTTTGTTTAACATGATGATCTCAAGTTCCATCTATTTTCCTGAAAATGACAGGATTATGTTCTTCTTATGGCTGAATAATATGCTGTGTGTGTGCATGATTGTTGCTATTATTTTATACATACACACATATACACATATATATGTATATACAATATTTTCTTCATTCATTTATATGTTGGTGGGAATCTAGGCTGATCATATACCTGGTCTATAGACAATAGTGCCTCAATAAACGTGAGTGTGCAAATATCTCTTTTGTATGCTCACTTCATTTCCTTTGGATAAATACCAAGGAATAGTATAGCTGGATCATATTTTAGTTCTATTTTAGTTTTTTGAGGAACATTCATACTGTTTTTCAGTAATATATTAATTGACATTCCCAGCAATATTGTTTTTCTCAAAATCCTTGCCAGAATTTTTTTTTATAATAGTAGCCATTCTGACTGGGGTAAGTTAGAATTTTAATGTAGGCATTTTATTTTTTTAAGGATACTATGAGTGGGATTGCTTTTCTATTTCCTTTTTCAGCAAATTCATCATTGGTGTATAAAAAAGCTACTGATTTTGATGTTGACTTTATGTACCGCTACTTTGTGGAATTTATCAGTTCTCAGAGTCTTTAGGTAGGTAGAGTCATTAGGGTTTTTTTAGTATAGAATCATCATTTTCAATAAAGGATAATTTATTTTCCATATTTCTCATCTGTATACATTTATCTCTCTTCCTTAATTGGTCAGCTAAAATTTCAAGTACTATATTGAATAAAGGCCTGCAGCTGTAGCCCTGTGGCATCCAATCCCATCAGATCTCGGAAGCTAAGCAGGGTTGGGCCTGGTTTAGTACCTGGATGGGAGACCAGCTGGGAACACCAGGTGCTGTAGGCTTGGGAGATGGACCTGGCAACCCCCTCCAAAAATCAATCTGCCATTGAAAACCCTATGAACAGCAGAGAAGCACTGACAATAGTGTTTCCCCTGTTGTACAGAGGGTTGCTATGAGTCAGATACCAACTCGACGGCACCTAACAACAACAACAACATATTGAATAAATCACCTACAGTAATTTTAAGCTCTTTACAACTTAAATTTATCAAAAGTTTAAACATATCAAACACTTAGATAACTTATTAGGATAGCTAATCTTCTAAATGGCTACTTATGATTCCAGTAGTAATGGTTAGTTTTATGTCAATTTTACTGGACTAAAGGATGCCCAGATATCAATAAATAATGACAAACATGAGTTCTGCATGTGTCCATTAGAGTGTTGCAAGAAGAGCTCAGCATTTAAGAAGCTGGGCATGGTGGTGCACACCTATAATCCCAGCACTTGGGAGGCAGAGGCAGGAGGATTGTCACAAGTTCAAGTCTAGCCTGTTCTGCATAACAAGTTTTAGGCCAGCCTGGGCTACACAGTGATGAGAGAGAGAGGGAAAGAGAGAGAGAGAGAGAGAGAGAGAGAGAGAGAGAGAGAGAGAGATCCATCTTCTCTTATTCCCAGATATGCGTGCTCCTGGTTCTTAGGCCTTCTGATTTAGATTGAATTGTACCATTGGTTCTCCAACAGGTAGACAACTGATTGTTGGATTTCTTGGCCTCCAAATTGTATGAGCCAATTCCCATAATAAATCAACCTCAATCTCTCTTTCTCTCTCTCTTTCTCTCTCTCTCTCCCGCTCCCTCCCCCAGCCCCATTGTTTTGTTTCTTTGGACAACTGTGGCTAATATACCATTGTATGGCAATTTATAATTTATTTAACCAGACATATTTCTAGTTTTTGAATAGTATAAACAATGCTATAGTAAGTCTTTTTGGATAGATACCATGCTGGGTTAAGGGATATACACATAAACCAAATAAAAACATGATCAGGTCTTTACTATTTGCTGAAGTGTTTTGACCAAAGTTGCTGGTTGGGATCAAAGGCTTATTTCACACTACTAGATCAAAAATATTTTTAGAAAATAAAAAGATGTTAAATAGGATGTGTAGTATGATCTCAGTCTGCATATATGAATAAGTAAAAGTTTGGAAGGAAGTCACTGAAATGTTAGCAGTGATCAGTTCTGAGTTATGACTTTTAGTCTTTATAGTTCTCCATATTTTGTGATGTCTACAGCTGTACCACCCTAGCATCTGATCCTATCTAATCTCAGAAGCTAAGCAGGGCCAGATTGTTTAGTCCTTGGATGAGAGATCACCTGGGTGTACTGGGTGCTATAGGCTAGAGAGAAGGAAGTGGCAGCCTACTCCTGAAACAATCAGCCATATAAAATCCTATAAATCGCAGAGAAGCACTGACAATAGCTCTGGGCATGGCATAGTGTCGGGTAGTATTTCGTTCTGTTGTACATAGGGTACCTATGAGTTGGACTCAACTTGCCAGCATCTAACAACAACAACAACAACAACAACAACAACAACAAGAACATATTTGTGGTAATTTTTACACTGAATATGTATTACTTTTGAAATTGTGTGTTTGTTTGTTTATTGCAGTGCTGGGGATCCAATCCAGAACCTTGTATATGCTAGGCAAGTATTCTACCACTGAGCTACATCCTTAGCCTAGCATACATTATTTTTATAATATGAAGGGCAATAAAACTATTAAAATTAAGAGGCAAAGGACAATAAAAGCAAAGGTGAAAAAATGAGTCATAGATATAATAAGACATCAAAAGGCATGTATTAGTGGTCTCATGAAAAGAAATAAGGTGGCAGATTTTAATTAGAATAGTTTGAGTCTTTGCATTTTTTGAGTCTCAAGGAAAGAAATGCTTCCCAGTAAAGCAGATACAGAGCTTAGTCAAAAATAGACCTTTATTTATTCTTTTACTCATACTTCCTATTTATATCTTTCTTTCCCATATTTATTAACCAATTATATTTCTTGAGTACCTCCTCTGTGCCTAGTCTACTTTAAGTGCTTTGTTGTTGTTGTTAGGTGCTGTCAGGTTGGGTCTAATTGGCAACAGGAATAATAGGCTTTACAGTGATTCTACTAGAAACCTGTATGAATTTGTGGTTAGTTGGTGGCTTTATCTTCTGTTTTATTGTTTTTTGATCATTTTATTACTCAGCCCATTTTCCAGTAGTGTATGGATTTGTGAGAAGATGCAAATGTAAAATTAAGAGTTAACATATTGATCAAGTGAATCTTACAGAGAAATTACAGTGAATTCCCTGATACTTCAGCTGCTCATTTTTGGAAAGCATGCATATGTGTGAACAGGTTGATTTATTGATTAACAGATAGGTAGCAGTTGGACTGAGAATTTCCTCTTAGCTAGCAGTTTATATGGAAATACAATGGCATCTGATGACGGCCTTCAACTTGCATATTTATTGGTTAGCATTCATGGGATTTAGACCCTCACTCTTTGCTTCTGTCACAGAGAGCTATTTTCTATTAATGTTCTTTTTAATTTTTTATTTCCACTAGTAAAATGACTCTCTTTATTTTCAGGGATCCCACCTTATGTCTGCTCATTTGATCCAGAGTCTAGTCAGAGCAATGTGAATGATTCCCTCTGACTTCTATTATAACATTTCTGACATAGTACACTGAAAACAATATATCCTTTCAGCCCAGAGAAATTCCTGGTAGGTGAGGAATCATTTTAACTTATTCAAGGGGAGAATTTCAGTTCATGCTGGGGGAAGTTAGTTAATTTGTTAAGTTTATGGTGAGACTTTAAATGTTAACATTAAGCTTGACAGAGTAGTTGATGACATTTGGTCATATTTTGGCTTCCTAAAAGCCTTTGGCTGATTTTAAAATAAATCATTCCAGACAGACTATTAAATTTTATGAACTATGAATGTGCTTAATAGCCCAATTTCATAAAATGCCCTATTTTTCCATGGGCCATTGCTTTTACCTAAGACTATGCTCACATTTCAGATACCTCTGACCATCTAAAAGGTGATTGTTCCACTCAGATTATATCATGGTTAGTGCTTTTCCAAAGCATTTGATTGTATTTGACCTCATGGTAAGGAGAGGCTAAAAATTTCATCAGTATTCCTGAGAGTCCTTGCTAATTGTAACAAAAACTTTTGGTTATAATAAGTGTGTGATTAAAACCACTTCTGTGTAAAGGCTATGGTCTATGAAAATGATGATTAAAGAAGTTGTTTATTGTCAATAACATTTTTAGAAATAGCAACTCTGGTTTTATCTAAAAGAAAATAATTAGTTACCTCCTAATGTTTTTTATGGGGCTGGGATTTAGCTCAGTTGGTAGAGCACTGTGCTGCAGTCTCTGAGGTCCCGAGTTCAATTCCCAGGACTGCAAAAATGGGAGCAGGACCTGGCAATCCACTCCCAAGGCAATCCCGAAACAGTCAGCCATTAAAAACCCTATGAGGGTTGCTATGGGTCGGATACCGACTCGATGGCATCTAACAACAAGAACAACAAGAACAACGTTTTTTATATTATCATGCACAAGATGATTATATTAGTCTGTTTCCATTGCTGCTATACAATACCTGAGGCTGGGTAATGTATGAAGAAAAGGAGGCTAGCTCATGATCTGGAGGCTCAAAGTCCAAGATGGGACAGCCCCTTGTATTTGTCTTCTGTTGAGGGCCTAATGATGGATGGCACCTTAGTGGGAGTATGTGTGAGAGCCATCACACAGTGAGATAGGAATCCAGAGATGAATTCAGCCTTGCTCTTTTACACCAACTCACTCTTGCAGGAACTGACTGGAGTTCCATGACAACTGTGTTAATTGCTTCTAAGAGCAGTGCTTCCACTAGACTCCACCCCTTAAAAGTTCCACTACCTTTCACCTCACCACACTGGAGACCAAGCTTCCAATACACGAACCCCTGGGGATACAAACCATATCCTGAATATGGTAATGACATAGGTTCTTATTTATAAAATCTCTCTGAAGGAAAAAAAGGGGGAAAGGGATTTATCATGATGGTTAGTAATTGAGTTTGTGTTCTGGATCCACTTTTTAAAGCTATTTGAGGCTTTTTAAAAAAGCTGTTCTCTAAGAGTATGTATCTAAAATGAGAATAACTTCAGCATTGTTGACTGTCTCTATTAAAGGAATACTACAAAAGCAAAGTTATAAGTTATGCATATATGGAATTTTATTGCTATTGTTGTCTTCATTGATATTTATATAGCATCTGCTAATTGCTTATGATATCCTAAGATCTGTGGATATAAGCATGGGCTATGTAGGCCTCAAATAATTTTACAATGATCCTTAATATAGTTTCTCTGTTTTTTATAAATCTCATAGATAAGGAGGATGCAGGGCCTAAATATTTGATATTGTTGAAGCAGCAGCCCATTTATTTTCTTTTTCTCATTTCTTGGATCCCCTAACCTTTCTTTTGCATTTGTTTTTTTAAAAAGTACACATTACCAACATATCCTTTTTATCAAGATTCAGTATGATCAGGTGTGTTGGTGCCTGCTGTAATTCCAGTACTTGGGAGGTAGAGGCAGGAGGATGGAGAGTTTGAGGCCAGATTAGGCTATATAGTGAGACACAAAAAACCAAGGGCTGGGGATATAGCTCAGTGGTAAGCAAGGTGACTTTAGGGTCTTTCTTAAAAACCCACTGACCGATGATCATTAGATATAATTACAACAACAAAAAAGCTAAATTTAAAGCTAGGGAAATAGGCACCTCATGGGTGACTCTAGATCTCCAAAGGGAAGCCAGAGAAGGTACTTGCAGAGTTTTAGGGACAAGAGTTAGTCACAGGATGGTCTTGGTGTGGGTTGATCAAAATTAGTAAGCCAAGTGAATCTTATCGTGTAATATATGTGTCTGAATGAGCTGCTAATTAGAGTGTTTGAGCTTAGGCTGGTTGTTTTGTATACCATATTTTGGCACACTTTGTCTACTTTGTGAGCCATGGTACCATTTTGCAAGCTCTGAGCTCTGTTTCAGTTCTGTTATCATCTTTTGGTCATTCTTCAGTCCTACCTGAAGCAGAGACCATTATCTCTGGGACATAGTGGATCCAGATCTGCACTGTTGCCTGGAGCCTGCTGATCAGAAGGTTGCTTGGAGGATGTCACCTGTAGTTAGAGTTAGGTCCTCATGTGTCTCTGGTTGCTGGGTGAGCTGTGGAATCATCTGGTATGACAGAGACTATACAGTAGCATTTAAGACTCTGAACCCCACACACTTGGTATCTGCACGTCAGGCAAGACTGAGACAAGGATTATTATTAATATTTGAAGTAGGAAAATATGTTAGGCAATCTATCTAAAAGTTAATTTGGACATGGATTGTTTGACTTTGCCACTGTCTGCATTAGTCCTCCACTTGATGGTTTGGTAGGGGTGATGTTCTTGAGATTACCATGAATAAAATGGAGATATCTACTAACAGTTTGTCACTTGGAACCAGCAGTACAAAACTCTGCAAAGTAGTGCATGGCAGTCATGGTTTCTGCCCCTTCATAGGTTTGGTCTCAAAGCTCCTGTATGGAAGCCATCTACCTCATATGGGGTTGAAAATTTAGGGGCTGGAATGTCCTGGAAACCATCACTCAGTCACAATTGACTTTCCAGAATGCTGATGTCAGTGGTATCTGGGAATTTCTTTCTTTCTTTCTTTCTTTCTTTCTTTTTTTCTTTTTTTCTTTTTGTTTTTGTGATACTAGGGGTTGGACCCAGGGCCTTGTGTCTGCATGCTTTGCAAAGTGCTGGACCACTGATCTGCTCCCCCAGCCCTTTTTTTTTAACTTTTTTGAGACAGGGTCTCGCTAAGTTATGCAGACTGCCTCTGGTCTCGAACTTGCAATCCTCCTGCCTCTGCCTCCTGAGCTGCTGGGATTACAGGCATGTGCCACCATGCCCAGAAGAATTACTTTCTTGTAGTACAAATAGTCCAGAAACCTAGTGTCCTCCTTCGCTGAGGTTTTTTTTTTTTTTAATGTTTCTTCTAGAAGATTCAGTTTCTGATGCTAAGCTTATAGCAAAGCTCTAGATGAATAGAAAGGAAAAGCAGAAATGCATCTGCATTATATGATTAAATGGTCCTGGTTAATTTATTATAATAACTAACTGTACTAAATGGGAGGGGAATTTTTTATCTAATAATATGAAATTATTTTTACAAGGTCTTAGTAACAGATTTTCCTAGCACTAAAACATGTTACTCCCTACACATCTGTCAGTTTGCCTCACTGTGGGGGCCTGTGTATTGCGATGAGGCTGAGAGCTCTGCCACTGTAACCTTGGACATGAGCAAGGTTACCCATGGTAGACAGGTTTTCAGCTGAGCTTCCAGACTAAGACAGACTAGGGAGTAGGACCTGGTGAACCACTCCCGAAACAACTAGCCATTGAAAACCCTATGGATAGCAAAGAAACACTGTCAGATACAGTGCCGGAAAATGAGCCCCCCAGGTTGGAAGGCACTCAAAAGATTACTGGGGAAGAGTTGACTCCTCCAAGTAGAGTCTACCGTGATGACGGAAATGGAGTAAAGCCCCAGGGTGCTCAACTTGCTGATGTAGCATGACTCAAAATGAGGAGAAACAACTGTAAACATCCATTAATAATTAGAACATGGAATGTACGTAGTATGAATCTAGGCAAGTTAGAAATTGGTAAAAGAGAAATGTAGTGCATAAACATTGACATTCTAGGCATCAGTGAGCTCAAATGGACTGGCACTGGTCACTTTGAGTCAGACAATCATATGGTCTACTATGT
>VMDO01007260.1:0-45319 GCA_007922755.1 Pedetes capensis
TCAAAAGAAGATGGGAAGAATACACAGAGTCATTATACAAGAAAGAAATGGTAGATGACCATCCATTCCAAGAGGTTGCATATGAAGAGGAATCCATGGTGTTGGAGGACGAAGTGGAAGCTGCCTTGAAAGAACTGGCAAAACACAAGGCTCCAGGAATTGATGGGATACCAATAGAGATGTTTCAACAAACAGATGCAGCACTGGAGGTGTTAACATGTTTATGCCAACAGATTTGGAAAACAGCTACTTGGCCACTGACTGGAACAGATCCATATTTGTGCCTATTCCCAAAAAAGGGGATCCAACTGAATGTGCAAACCATCGGGCAATATCATTAACATCACACACCAGCAAAATTCTACTAAAGATCATTCAGAAGCAACTGCAGCAGTACATAGACAGGGAATTAGCAGAAAATCAAGTGGGATTCAGAAGAGGGCGGGGAACTAGGGACATCATTGCTGATGTCAGGTGGATATTAGCTGAAAGCAGAGAATATCAAAAAGATGTCTATCTATGTTTTATTGACTATGCAAAAGCATTTGATTGTGTAAATAACAACAAATTATGGATAACACTTCGGAAAATAGGAATACCAGAACACCTAATTGTGCTCATGAGAAATCTGTACATGAACCAGGAGGCAGTTGTTTGAACAGAACAAGGAAACACTGAGTGGTTTAAAGTTGAGAAAGGTGTGGGTCAGGGCTATATACTTTCATCCTATCTCTTTAATTTATACACTGAGCAAATAATCCGAGAAGCTGGACTTTATGAGGAAGAACATGGCATCAAGATTGGAGGAAGACTCATTAACAACCTGCGTTATGCAGATGACACAACTCTGCTTGCTGAAAGTGAAGAGGATTTAAAACATTTACTGATGAAGATCAAAGATCATAGCCTTTAATATGGGTTACGACTAAACATCAACAAAACAAAAATCCTTACAACTGGGTCAGCATGCAACTTCACAATAAATGGAGAAAAGATTTAGGTTGTCCAAGATTTTGCTTTACTTGGCTCTATAATCAACATCCATGGAAGCAGCAGTCAAGGAATCAAAAGATGCATTGCTCTAGGAAAAGCTGTGGCAAAAGATCTCTTTAGAGTATTGAAAAGCAAAGATGTCACATTGAAGACGAAGGTGCCTCTGACTCATGGCATGGTATTTTCAGTCACATCATATGGTGTGAAAGCTGGACTATGAAGAAAGGAGACAGAAAAAGAATTGATGCTTTTGAATTGTGGTGCTGGAGACATCTATTGAATATACCATGGACTGCTAAAAGAACCAACAAATCTATCCTAGAAGAAGTGCAACCAGAGTGCTCCTTGGAAGCAAGACTGGCCAGACTGCATCTTACATATTTTGGACATGTAGTCAGGAGAGATCAATTCCTGGAGAAGGGCATCATGATAGGGAGAGTGGCAGGTCAACGGAAAAGAGGAAAACCCTCCACCAGATGGATTGACACAGTGTCTGCAACAATGGGCTTAAACATAAATAAGATCATTTGCCTGGCACAGAGTTGGCAAGTGTTTCAATCTGCTATACATAGGGTCGCCATGAGTAGGACTCAACTCAAGGCCACCTAACAACAACAACAACACATTCAAATTTCTCTATACACTCATGTCAAATCAAAATATAAAGCTTTCCATTATTGATAAAGATATTTCCTGATAATATTCATATGCTACCAAAGAGAAAATAACTTTAGACTTAGATTTAAAGGAGTTGGGTATTCATTTGAGTGAGCATACATATGCAATTTATTACATATATAAATATGGAATATTAGTCACACTTTCTGCATTTACTTTCATCATTTAAACCAAGGCTTAGCCAGTCTATAGATTTAATGCAATACCCATTAAAATTCTGCTGACTGGCTTTACAGAAATAGAAAAAAATGATCCAATAATTCATATGGAACCACAAAAGACCACGTATAACCAAAACACTTTTAAGCTGCAAAATAAACGCAGGTGGAAGCACAATCCCTGACTTCAAGCTATACTACAGAGCAGTGGTTGCAAAAACAGCTTGGTACTGGCACAAAAATAGGCCAGAAGACATCTGGAACAGAATAGAAGACCCAGAAATACCTCAACACACCTATAGCCACCTGATTTTCGACAAAGGAGCAAAGCAAGCAAACAGGAAAAAGGATGGCCTTTTCAATAAATGGTGCTGGGAAACATGGACATGGCATACAGAAAAATGAAACTGACCCACATCTCTCAATATGCATGAAAGTTAACTCAAAATGGATAAAAGATCTCAACATAAAACCAGAAACTTTAAAACTTATAGAAGGCAAGATAGGCAATACACTCCATTATATAGGCATAGGAAAGTATTTCCTTAATAGGACTCCAATTGCTCAAGAAATTGCAACAAGAATAGATAAATGGGATTACATGAAATTAAAAAGCTTCTGCACAGCAAAAGAAACAATTAACAGAGTCAAGGAAACCCCCACTGAATGGGAAAAAATCTTAGCATTTTATACATCAGATAAAGGTCTAATTACTAGAACTTATAAAGAACTCAAGAAAAAAACTCCCATAAAAACAAATAACCCAATACACAAATGGGCTAAGGAACTGAGTAGACAGTTCTCAAATGAAGAGGTCCGTAAAGCCATGAAACACATGAAAAAATGCTTAATATCCCTAGCCATTAGGGAAGTGCAAATTAAAACAACTCTGAGATTTCACCTTACACCATTAAGAATGGCCAAGAGCAAAAGAACAAATAACAAATTCTGGCAAGGTTGCGGGGAAAAGGGAACACTCTTACATTTTTGGTGGAGCTGTAAATTGGTCCAACCACTATGGAAATCAATATGGAGGTATCTTAAAAAACTGAAAATAGATCTACCGTATGACCCAGGTATAACACTATTGGGAAGTTACCCAAAGGGAGATGGGTCATCAAACCACTGAGACACCTGCATCTCCATGTTCAAATGGAGCACTTTTCACAATAGCAAGGATATGGAATCAACCAAAGTGCCCTTCAACAGAAGAATGGATAAAAAAAACTATGGTACATATACACAATGGAATACTACTCAGCAATCAAAAAAAAAAAAGAAAGAAAGAAAGAAAGAAATTTAAATCAATAGCCCAAAACAATAATTCACAGGGACACTGAAATTACTGCAACAGACATAATCCTTCACAACAATTATGCATCAAAAAGGGATTGCCAAGAAAAATGAAATAAAGTCATTCGCAGCACAATGGATGGAATTGGAGTAAATTATTTTAAGTGAACGAACACAAGCTCAGAAAGAGAAACACCACATGTTCTCACTCATATGTGGGAGCTGAATCAAAATTATAAGAGGGAAAAATCCTATTCAAAGGTTGGATCAAAATAAAAGGGAAAAAATGATAAGAATGGTGTCAATATAAATGGTCTAGAAAATACATGCAATTGTTCTGACAAGATAAAAACAAAGGTCACTACAGGAAAAGTTTCTATCTTAAACAGAACTGGAACCCAAGGGCATATAGAAAAATATTACCAAGTAAAAGGTAGAGAAGACTCAGATGGGGAGGGTGGGGGAGCATACAAGAGGATAAGGGGGAACCTATATGAATAATGTACATCAAAATGCATATATGGAAATGTCACAATGAAAACCATGTCAGAATAAATCACATTAAGGTGTACATTAAAATTTTTCAATAAAAAAAGGCTTAGCAAAATTTTTGTAAAGTTCAAATAGTAAATATTTTGGACTCGGTCAGAAAGACTGTCTCTCTCACAACTACTCCACACTGCCCTTACAGCCCCAAAGTAGTGATAAACCATACATAAATAGTTGTAGGTAAGATCCAAAAGAATTTTACTTACACAGATTGCATGCTAGATTTAGCCCACAGGCTATATTTTGCCAATGTCTTATGTATACAATGGGAGTAATAATGCCAGACTTGGCTTTTTTACAAAATTCATGTAACTGATCAAATACATGGAAAAGGAGTACTTCATGAACTATAGTTATGGTATTCTTACATAAGGTTAATTAATAATAATGTTATAGTGTTATGACTCACTCCATGAGATGCTGTCATGTTGAAATGTGGTAAGATTCTTCAATACCATGGCAAATAAATACTTGCTTACTTGAGTATCCTGATTCTAAAATCTGTTCTTTAATATTGAAATACTGAATTTTGGATAATTAAAACTATCTTTAAGTGAGAAATTTTTGATGCTTCAACTATTAAAAGTATATGACACAAAGACATCACTATATTTGATTTGTTAAATGAAAATTGATGAAAGCATAGGCTTAAATTATAAAGAGAAATCAAATTGATGATATAAAATCAAAGATGTAAAGTATGGCACACTTTTTTATTATGTTACCCTAAGGAATTAAAGTGTTCTGAAATGGATTTCCATCAAGAGTATTAAGAGTTGATGCTATCCATTTAAATAGATTTTAATTCATTCTAAATTATAATTGAAATACAAAGCACATGAGATGACCACATTAAAGAGTCATTGTTGGGTAAGATGAAGCTTGTTGGCAGTTTTGCTGTCTCCTTGGGAATGCTGAGCAGAAACAATGGCACTTTTCCTAGGAAATCAGGGAGAGCACATTTTATGGACATCTCGGAGGGGCAATTAAACTAACTGAATTCAATTAAAAATTGGCTTTAAACCAAGAGGATATGAACTTAGCTAGGAGACTAGAGTCCTGTGTTTAAAAAAATTAAAAACCTTGTCTTGTAATAAAGAGGTAGAGGATTGCACTGGGTCTTCCAGATACTATCTTGAATGAGATTACGTTATTGCTATAATAGCAAATCATTTTAATAAGCAAGGACCTTCAGGAATTATTCCAGGTCACTGCTTCAAAAGCTGAACTAAAGAACTAAAGAAAAACCCAGCCAAACTAGTTAACAATGTTTTTACACCACTGAAGTTGTTTTCTTCTTTCTGATTACCATTAGTTTTACAGATGCTAGGTATACCTTACATTTCCTACATAACACAACAAAAACTACCTATATTTTTCTAAGTTAAACATTTAGATTTAGTTTCATATAATGATTGTGTGTGTGTGTGTGTGTGTGTTGCTGCAGACTGAATCCAAGGCCTCAAACATGCAAGATAAGCACTCTACCAAGCTGACACTTCCAGCACATGACTAGTATTTTTATCTTACTCTTCCCTCTATTAGTATTCTCAAACCCCATAATAGCGTATGTGTGTGTATACATATGTATATATACGTATATGTATATACATATGTATATGTATATACATATATATACAATAAATTTTAACCTATGAAGATTATCCCCCAAAGATGGGTATTCTGTTATAGACATTTAGATAAGTAAACAAGAAGAATCACAAATTATCTTTATTTCTTCATGTGAAATTCACTACTAAATAATGGTTAAACTCCAAAACCATGAAATGGAGGATATGCATTTCTTTAGATACTTTAATGTTTATCTACTAAATGAATCCAAATGATTCAGTTTAAACACATGCACATAGTAGAAGAGAAATCTGCTCCTAGGATAATTAATAATAAATTACCTGGTTTTAAATTATTATAAATACTTTAAAAATAATCATAATGATCATTTGTTATAATTAATTTTACTTATTAAATACACATTATGTATAGAAAAGCCTCCAGCCATACCACCGTGGCGTCTGATCCATCAGGTCTCTGAAGCTAAGCAAGGTTGGGCCTGGTTAGTACTTGAATGGGAAACCGCCTGGGAATACCAGGTGCTGTAGGCTTGGAAGAAGGATCCAGCAACCCATTCCCAAACATCAATCAACCATTGAAAACCCTATGAATAGCAGAGACACACTGGCAACAGTGTTTCATCTGTTTTAAGTAGGGTCACTATGAGTTGGCTGACTTGACAACACCTAACAACAACATGCATAGAAAAATGATGTGGACTTATCACTGTCATATTAATAAAACAGGTTGCTCACTAGTGTCTGCCATGAACTGTTTTAAGCATTTTGAGCTGCATTTGTTTCACTTATACCTCATAATGACCTTATGGCAGAAGGTATTATTAGTATCTCTGTTTTACATTTATAAAAACTGAGGAACATTTTTTTTTTGCATTACTGTGGATATGAACCCAGGGCTCTTCAGCACTTTAATTATTTTATTTTATTTTATTTTATTTTATTTTTTTTACTTTGAGCCAATGTCTCACTAAGTTGCTTCAGCTGCCTCTGGCCTCGAATTTGTTCAGCCTCCTTGTTCAGATCCCCTTGTTTAGCCTACCAATTAGCTGGGATTACACACATGTGCCACAGTGGTTGAGTGCATAACTGAATAACTTTGATGACCTGGGTCAGAACACAACACTCTTTGCTCTTAATCCGGTGACAACAATAAAAAAGTCAGCATTATTCTCCCAATTCTACTCATGAAGAAACTGAGGATCAGGATATGACAAAACTTAGATAAATGATAACACTGAAAATCAAATTCAGTATTCTCATCTCAAAATTTACCTTATTAACCAATAAAATTGGCAAAATAAAATCAGCAATATCAATACCAATGTTGATAGTGATTTTGTAATACAACTGTTAAATATCAGTAATAGTATAATGTTATTTAAATTAATTATTTTTAGACTAGGCAGAGAGGACATATATTTGGAAATATACATATTTTGAGATTCTTAGAGGGACTTGAAAACAGAGGTACAAGAAATATTGTTTGTTGTTAAGTGTCTTCAAGTCGGTGTCAGACTCATAGTGACCCTATATGCCACAGGCAAAACAGTACTGTTAGTGCTTCTCTGCTATTCATAGGGTTTTCAACAGCAGATTGTCTTTTAGGAGTGAGTTGCCAGGTCCTTCTTCCAAGCCTACAGCACCTGGTGTTCCTAGGAGGTCTCCCATCCAAGTACTAACCAGGCCTGACTCTACTTAGCTTCCGAGATCTGACGAGATCTGACACCGGTGTGGTAAGGCTGCAGGCTACAAGAAACATAAGAGAAGATAAAATGATATTTTGGTTATTGTTGTTCAAGAGGAGAAGAAACCCACAGAAGGGAATGGAAAAGGGATATACCTATATAATTTAAAGGAATTTTAGGAATATAGATCCCTGATGTGTTGGATGGCTCTTGATATAATCAATCCCAGGTGTAAAATTGGAATTTTAAATCACTGTTATTAAGATCCCAAGTGACATAGAAGACTTCTAATAACAGAATATCTATCTACCATTAACTATTTGCCTGCATCTGTAGCCCTGTGGTATCTGATCCCATCAGATCTCCAAAGCTAAGCAGGGTCGGGCCTGGTTAGTACCTGGATGGGAGACCGTCTGGGAACACCAGAAGCTGTAGGCTGGAAGCAGGATCTGGCAACCCCCTCCCAAAAATCAATCTGCCATTGAAAACCCTATGAACGGCAGAGAAGCACTGACAATAGTGTTTCCCCTGTCATACAGAGGGTCGCTATTAGTTGGATACTGACTGGACAGCACGTATCAACAACAACAACAACGTTAACTATTTACCTAGGAGAATGTATGGTACCACAATTCCAGTTTACTTATCAAATCCTCTTAACTTAGTGGGTCGTTCCTATTATTATGAGTTTTATTCAAATATGTCAAATGCATACATTAATTTCAAATGTTCTTTTAATTTTATCCAATAAGCCCCTCTTTTATAGAAGGTTGTAACTGAGCAGGTAGAGAAAATATTGAAATATTACGTTAAAAAAGAAAGTAAATGAAGTTTCACAAGTATCAAAGACATGAAATAGAAAATTAATTTTAAAAGTCTTAGGTTTGTTAAATCTAAAATATGGCTCCATTTCACATTCCAACATATGTTAGAAGAACACATAATGAGAAATGTAATTCCTTTTGAGAGATTATACTAGATCTGACATACTGTTAAGGTATAACCTCAATTATTTTTACATAACAGAGGATTTGATCCTAAAATCCCTATTGAATTTCAATGGAATTCCATAATTTTATGAGCTGTATGAGCGTTGATATAAGAATATGATGTCTTTGCTACATAGTGATTATTTATAGATACTCAGAAAAGTTCTTATACTTATCCATGCCAGGCTGCATGGATATTTGCTTCAAAAGTTTCTACAGATTCCTTCTCTCTTGTTGCATTACAGTAATCGATAGACTCAATTTTCAAATAATGAAAATGTTGGCTGTTGTATTAGATTAACTCTTTTACCTAGTAATTGCATGCAAAGAATGTAGCAATTTAGAAACACATAATAATGAATTCAAACCACAATTTAACAACTCTTTAAACCTTCAGTACCTAACAACAACTAGTTTAACATTAACTTTTAATTCATACAAAATAAGTTTCCAATGAATATTACAACCTGCTTTTTACTGTAAGCATATGATAGAAATTTAATTTTCCAATTACTTGAATCTTATTATAGAAGCACTCAGTTGTATTGCCAAAGTCATACTTGAGTGCTTTTCAGAAGGTTATAAGTCGTTTGACATTAACTAGAAATGTTCTCCCTTGAATAAAACTTCACATTCAATGCCTCTTCCAACAAATGTAATTTTTTTTTTTTTTTTTTTTTTTTTTTTTTTTTACTATACTGGAGTGTTGAACCCAGGGTCTCACAGATGCTAGGCTAATGCCGTACCACTGAGCTGCATTTTCAGCCCCATTTTTATTTTTTTTTAATTCTGACAAAGGGCTTTGATAAGTTACACAGGCTGCCTCTGGCCTCAAATTTGTGATCCTCTTGCCTCCATCTCCTGAGTAGCTGGGATTACAGTCATGGGTCATGGTGTTCAGTCCAACAATCTCTTTAATCATGTAAATTGAAAAGAAATACGTGAAAATTATTGTAGTTAAATTGTGTTTTGAAACCTTTAGATTAAGACAAGCACAGTAATTAATCAGGAATGAAAAGTAGGTTTAAAATTTCCAGTATTATCTCCCTTATAGGGAGATTTTAATATTTAATAGTCTATTATATCTGCTATTTTCATAGAAAGAAATCTAAATTTGAGATTAAAATGCTGACATTGTTCCTCAATCATGGACTAATTATTCATTACCCTTGTCTCATTAAATAAATTATATAACATAATTAGGGATATATATGAATGCTGGTTTCATTGTTCACTAATTACTAGCTGTCATATTCATACATGAGGACAAACTTATGTTTTAGGTATTTATTACTTGAAAATATTAATCCACTTCTTCCATATAAATAAGATGTATAAGAAATAATTAAACATGTTAAAAACTTATTGATAACCAGTCAGACTCCAAAGTTTATGGCATATGTTATTATATTTAGAAAAACATTTGAATTAAATATTTTTCAAAGAAAAATATATAGTCAAATAAGTGTAAATAATTATATTTGAACAGTATGAGTTAAACATAACTTTTCTTTGCTGGTTGTTTATAATATTTCATAAGCAAGTAGTCTTCAGTCTAATAATGTGAGTGCCTTGAGAACAGAAAACTTCTACATTCTTCCTTATTTCCTCAGTACTTAACTCCGAACCTTATAATGTGCTTGTAAATAACACTGATTGTTTATTAGTATCTTTTTCATTTCCCTCACTAAATCTGGCACTTCTCATGTTATCTTCAATCTTTGTATTAATGATATGAACTGAATGTTATTAATGATAATAATAGTTATTATTATTAATAATAATAGAATTTTTAAAATACTGAGACTCTGTATGAAGTGATTTGCCCAAGTTTACATAGCAATTAGGAGGCTGAGTCAGAATTCAAATTTAAGTCTGTCTCATACTGCTTCACTAATGCGTTTTGGTTATGTTTGCAATGTGGGCCATGATAATCTCCTTTAAATCATTTGAAATATGTTATATGTGTTGCTGGAACAAAGGCACAACAAGCATTCTTCAAGGAATGAATTAATAACATTTTATTTGTTCTCAGAATATCGCTTTTACTTCCATGATGTTCATCTATAACTTAGTTAATTAATTACCCAGGAATTACAGTGTCTCCTTGAGTCCCCAGTTCAACACATCACAGCTTCCAGGAGTTACAAGATGCTTGACTAGGTTTCTGCCTGGTCCAGATAAGCTAGGATCCCCAGGGTGGATCATATCCTATGAAGACTGCCTACTCTCAGCAGTTCTACTGTAGGTCCTACTGAAGGGAAGCAAAAAATGCTGATACCAAGTAAGAAAACATAATGCAGGCCCATGCAGTGGCACATACCTGTGATCCCAGCAACTCAAGAAGTGAGGCAGGATAAAAAATAAAAAGGGGTGGGCATACAGCTCAGTGGTGGAGCACTTATAAAGTATGTGCAAGGTTGTGGGTTCAGCCCCAAAAAAGGAAAAGGGAAAGAAAGAAAGGAAAAAAAGGAAAGAAAGAAAGAGAGAAAGAGAAAGACAGACAGACAGGAAGGCAGGAAGGCAGGAGATATAATACAGGTGTGTTTTTGTTGAAATAATCTGGTATAGTGATAAAAGGTCTACTCCAGAGAAGAGGACAATTCTATATCTTTTATGAATTGACAGACAGAAGTAGCAAAAATAGAAATGGTTTTAGTCATAGGCATGAGTAACATGTCATCTAAACTTGGCTTCCCATACCAGCTCTGCCATCACCTTGCTGAGTTCACCACTGATGTCTATTACTAAGTTTTCTTATTTTTAAATTAAGGACCTTGAATGATGTTATTTCCCACACTTGTCTGAGTGTAAGAGTCACTTACAATCATGATAAAAAATATAGGCCTGAAAAGCCCAGATAATCAGAATCCTGTACCAGGAGCTTCAGGATGTATATTTTAGTGGGAAACTCAGCTTCCATTGATAATGAAGCAAGATTAGGAAACAAGAAGTAAATTGTTGCAAGTGTTGGTTACAGTTAGGAAAATTCATTATTTTATTTTATAACTTCGCTACAAAGTATAATATAGGAAGATGGAAAGTAGATAGATGAATGAATTATCATTGCCAATATTTGTGCTTAATCTAAATTTTTTCCTAGTTTATGAATTATTTTTGAAAAAAATAAAATTCATCTTCATTATATATTTTGTTGTTACCGGAGGCTCTGAAATGAGAACAGCATGAGAGATGAAACTTTGAGACAAATAAAGATAAAATTGCATGTGTGAAACCTGAAATTCTTTCTGTTATATGTATCTAGTTATTCAGAAGTTAATGTTTGTTCAATGAGGATACTTCATTTTTAGCCTATGGGGTAACTGAATAAATTTAAGCAGATCTGCATTTTCTTATCTTAATGACAAGTTAAAGTGAAGTTTTTTATTATTTCTAGTTCAGCTTGAATCAGAGGATAAAGTGATAAACAAAATCTATGTTGAGTCCCTTTCCCTTTCCTTTTACAGAAAATGTGAAGGTGCATTCAGATATCAAATTTTTAGTTTTTCTCTCTAAGTCACAGAATAATTGCTTTATGGTTATTGTCCCAAGGATTAAATGTCACCCAAATGTTGTGCTTGCAATCCAGGCAGCCTCAAAATCACAATGACACCAAGCAGGCTCTGGGATACAGAGAAAATTTTCAGGTGTAGATACTGAGTCAGTTAAGGTGTTTAGGTAGATTTTAAAAAGAGAAGTTATTTAGAAATTTTTCCCTTGGTAGAAGCAGCTAAGATTATACAGATACAGAATTTTTATAAAAATAGCAAATGTGGTCAGGTGGGGTGGTGCACAAATGTTAATCCAGCTACTTGCGAGGCAGAGGAAGGAGGATCTTGAGTTCAAGCCCACAGGCAGCCTGTACAACTTAACAAGACTCTGTCTCAAGATAAAAAATTTAAAAAGGACTGGGGGTGCAGCCCAGTTGTAGAGCACTAGCAAAAGTATGCATGAGGCCCTGGGTTCAACCCTCTAGTACCACACACACACACACACACACACACATAGTAAATATGCCCAAGATTTAATTTCCAATAGCAAAATCAAGCAATAACCTACTTGGCAAGATACCTTCTCAATAAATTGGAACTTTCAAATTCTCCATAACATTCAAATTCAGGATACACATGAGGAATTTTATTAAACAAATTGTCCTTCAAACACTTAAAATTTCTAATAAAGTAATTTCATCTTTTTAGGAAAAAAATAATATTAAGAAAATGAACAGCTGACATAAAATACAAAATTAAACAAAATAAAATGGAGAAGGAAGGGCATCTAATGAAGAATTAAATGGACAAAAAATTCAAAGATGTAATAATAATAGAAAGTCTGGAAAAGATCTTGCCTTCATGGCACAGAATGCTTAGTAATAATAGAAAGCACAGAGAAAAGTATTATTCAATTCCTACTTGGAGCCCATCTTTGATCAAAAAGAGAATGAATTTTCACCTTGAGAATATAGACCAACAATCTTTTAAAAATGAAATGATATCAAAGAAAGCAAGAAAATAACAAAAAGATTCTTAGGTACTTTATATTAGTTTGAGTGTTCCATTCTAGAAATATTGTATAACAGTATACTTAAAGAGAGGATAAATGTTCTCATGAAATTATTTCCTATAATCTTAGAAAAATGATCTAAAATAAGTGACCATAGGCAAAAGAGAGTAGGAGATGATAGATACTATCTCTATTTTCAAAGGAAAAGTGACTGATTTGTAGAATTTATAGTTTAAAAACTCAACATTGATCTCTAAAAATTATGAAATACCTTATTAATACATGTCTTGAGAAGTTACAGAAAATAAAATGATTAAAAATAGGAACCAACTTGACTATATTAATAAACAATACTGTTGGTCAGGTATGGTGGCTCAGGCCTATAACCTCAGTGACTCAGGAGGCAGAAGCAGAAGGATCACGAGTTCAAGGCCAGAGCCAGCCTGTGCATAACGTAGCAAGACCCTGTCTCAAGATAAAAAATAAGAATTGGGCTAGGGGGTGGAGCACAGTAGTAGTGCACTTGCAACGTATGTGCAAGGTCCTAGATTCAACATGGAAGCACTGCAAAAAATAAATAACTAAAGAAAGAAAGACTGAAAGAAAGGATGCTGTTAATCTAAGAGCTACAGCTGTTATAAGAGGAAAATGTTATTGGCATAATGGATATTCTTTTTGTTATAACGTTTTGGAATAATCTGTCACATTCCTGGAAAGAGGAAAGCTAAACTTGGTTTGCTTGGTTAAACAATATTGTGTGGCAATTAGTAGAATGTCAGCTGAAGATCTAGGGGGAAATGCTTATCAGGTGCTGTCCTATATCTGATAATGCAGCCTAAGAAACTATCCCTGTCTTCTAGAAATTCACATTGTAATGAAGTGAAAGTTCAAATTGTTTTGTTACTGACAGGAGATTAGAGCCTGATTTATTTAGCACTGACCACTGACTTGTAAAGCCCATCAGATAATGGGATAATACCTAACGTTTCAATGGTAAAAGCTACAAAGATCTCAATAAATCACACATTTTAACATATTTCTTCCATTGAGAAAAGTGATTATACCAAGATTTAGAGACATTCCTATCCTTCCCAGAAATCTTGTCCCCTCCACAAGCTCCTTGTATCTAGACACACTTGTTGAGTGTGTGACTAAAAGAATAAACATCAGATGTGATGCTATACTAATTTCCAGACTTGTGTCTTAAAATATTGACACATCTCTTTGCCTTTATTTTAAAACACTGACTCATAGAAGATAGCTACAACACTGTCAGGAAACCAAACATCCCTATGGAAAGACATGTGTGAAGAAGTACAAACATCTCCTGTGTTGCAGGTCTTATTGAGCCTCCATCCAATAGCTAGCACTAAATACCAGCGATATGAGGAGCTATCTTGGACATGAACCCTTCAGACTCAGTTCAACTGCCCCAGCTGCAAGGCAATATCAAGGGGGTAGCCATCCCACCAGCAAAATCTTGCCTAATTTGCACATTTTAGTGAAAAGCAAATGATTGTTATTTGAAGCCACCATATTCTGGGGATGCTTTGTCTGGAACACTTACATACACTGAGTATCAAAAATTCAGTTCTACAAATAAATTAGTGTTTTAACTTACTCTCTCTTCAATATGAGCCAGAAGTAGGCCATGATTAAAACCTTGGATTTATTGCATATGCCATGAGAAGGGAAAACTAATTGTTTTTAAAAGAAAACATTTTTTTACTTGAGTGTAATTAATTGGAGGAGGTTAATAAAGAATATTGAACACAAGGCTTCTAGAAGGGAATAGACCAAAACTATATACTTCAAAAGAAAGATCACAGTGTAAAAGAAAGAATTTGATTGGAGGATATGTGCTAAGAGTAAGTTAATGGCTATATTGTGCCCTACCACCCACATTTGGAAAGTAGCAAGAAGATAGATTTCTTCCAGCCAGAGAAAGGTATTTTAATGGAATCAATCCTATAAGCACTGTCGTCTTTGACTACCATTCCTCAGAACTGTGATAAAATAAAATTCTGTTGTTGAAGTCACTCAGTCTCAGTGATTTGTTATGGCATGCCTGGGTAATCAATACAAGATGGAATAGGGGTGGATGTGGAATGATAGAAAATGAAGCACCAATAGCATTTACATTAATAACTATGCATAGGGCTGTCATTTTATGAAGATGTAATGGAAGATTGTATTTTTGAATAATCGTGAGTTTGCAATAAGGACCCTAAATCTGAGATGACTGTGAGACATCTTTAGAAGAGATATCAATAACACAGTTAATTATTTAAACATCTAGAGATCAGAGGAAAGCCATATATAAAGAAATATGTGTGGGTACCTGTTTATATGCACATGTGTATATATGTAGGGATGCATGTAAAGATTCTGAGAGTGACATTTACTATTAGGAAATGGATTAGATTACCACAGGAATGATGGTAAAGAAATAAGGCAAGTAGACCTAACATTGATCTCTAAAGAAGTCAATATTGCAAGGTCATGTAGAAAAATGACAAAAGAGATTGAGGAGTGGTCAAGTGGGTAAAAGTATGCTTTCAGGAGAATGACAAAATAGAATTCAAAATCAATGTGGTTTTCAAGATGGTTCTCATTGTATTCAAACTATGCTTAAGGTTATTGTAAGATGAAAAAACCATTCAATTTGGCAACATGAAGTGTGTTAGTGAACTTGATGTGAACTTTTTCAGTGGAATTGAGGGGGGGCAGAATGGAGTCAGTTGAGATTGAGAGGGAAGGCAGGAAGTGTTGTGAACGTGATAGACAGCTTTTAAAATAAAAGTTATAGCTGGGCATGGTGGTGCATGCCTGTCATCCCAGTGACTCAGGAGGCCAAGGCAGGAGGATCTCAAGTTCAAGGCCAAAGGCAGCCTGCAAAATTTAACTAGACCCTGTCTCAAGATAAAATATAAAAGAGGGGCTGGGGATGCAATTCAGTGGTAGAGCGCTTGCAAAGCGTGTGTAAGGCCCTGAATTAAACCCCCCAGTATGACCAAAAAAAAAAAAAATTAGTTATGAAGGAGAAATGAGAAATAGAATTTGTTAGTCAGAAGTTCTAGGATGGTTAATATTACTATAAAATATGTATGTAGGAGGAAATGATCCAGGAAAGATGGACAGATTATTTGTGTGAGAGTCAAGAGAAGTAAGCCCCAAGTTACTTCTGGAGAGATGAAATTTAAATATGGGGATCATCTGTTATAGGAAGAAAGAAAGTGTGGGTGAAGACATAGTAAGTTTAATAAACCTACTATGTAAGATGATGAAGTTCCCGTTTGTTCATATATGTTTTATCTACAAAGAATGAAGACAGGTTACCTGTTATAATTTAGGAGTTGAGGGAAAACTTTAAGTTTTAATTATCAAGCGGAAGTTACAAAATGTTCAAAAAGTAGATTGGGGCAGTGAACCTATAGGCAATAGCTGATGTGGTGAAGCTATGTCAACTTGGTGATGGTAAATGTACAGGTAAATCAGACTGACCAAGGATGTGAATTTCACCAATAATGCTCTGCTGCATGGATTCTGGGTCAGAAAGGGCAATTTCAAAGTGCAATATTATAGGTGCTTTAGGGAGAAAAGTATAATAGAGAGTTGAAACTGTTGTAAGTTAACTTATCTTAACCCTTGCAATGGAATCCAAGGGGTTCATATTAGTTATCTACTGTGGCATTAAAAGTTATCACCAAGCATAGCAATTGGAAACAGCAAATATTTGGTTTTGTATACTTTTTATAGGTCAGGGATTCAGGAGCAGCTTGTTGTCATTGTTAGGTGCTGTGGAGTTGAGTCCAATTAGTAGTGATCCTACATACAATGGAACAAAACACTCCTGGACATGGTGCTATGCCTGGCACCATGTCAGTGCTTCTTTGCTATTCATAGCAACTGCAATGGCTGATTCTTTCGGGATTGTTTTGGAAATGGGCTGACAGGTCTTCCTCTCATTTTTACAGTGCGGGGGATTGAACCTGGGGCCTCAGAGAGCACAGAGCAAACACTACTAACTGAGCTAAACTTCAGCCCCAGGAGGACCTTAGCTGGGTGATTTTGGCTCAAAGTCTCTCATTAAGTTGCAACCAAGATGTTGGCCAGGCCACAGTCATCTTGAGATTTGACTGAGGACCACTTTTGAGGTCACTCATATGACCTCAGAGGATCATCTTATAATCAAATGCAGATATACCTCTCTACAATACTGCATTACAACATGGCAGGTGGTTTATCTGAGAGGAAGTGATCTAAGGGAGTGTGAAGAGATCCCAAAATAGAAGACACAGTCATTTTATACTTTAAAATTGGCAGTGACATTCCATTACTATTGTCATGTTATATTCAAGAGAAGCAAGTTTCTAAATTTAGCCCACATACAAGCATCTATTTAGACAAAAGCATAAATACCATAGAGTAAGTATTGTTCAGGTCCATGCTAGTGGCTGCCCACCACAGGATATAAAAAGATAAGTGAAAACAAACAGAGAATTTATGGGACCAGTGGACTAAATATCTTAATTTTATAGAGAAGTTGGCTCCATGTGCTAACTTAGCAAGTTATTTACAAAAGTGGAAGTCTGTAATTAGATAATATTATAGATGGTACAGTCATTGGTGATGATTTTTAAAATCTATACTGAGAGGAATATGTGGGTGAATCCATATGAAGTGTAACATACAGATGGAAATGAGAAGCTAGTGTGTCAGAGAAGCCAACTATATGGATGCCAAAGTCTTGAGAAGGAATACTAGGAAATGAGTAGAAGGGGAAAATTGTGAGTCAGTAGTTAACAGCTTCCATGAATGAAAGGCAATAACCTGGAAATAAATAGGTAATGAACTGGGGTATAGTTCAGTAGGTAGAGAGCTGCTTTGCACTCCCTGAGGATCCAGGTTTGATCCCCAACACCACAAAAATGAAGAAGGATGTGGCAGTCCACTCCCAAGGCAATCCTGAAACAATCAGCCATTGAAAACCCTGTGAGGATCACTGAGTCAAACCTGACTCAAAGGCACCTAACAACAACAACAAGTAGGTACTGACAGCAAGTAGGAAGGGGCAAAGTTGGTGAAAGAACACAGAAAATGCTAAGAAAAAGTGGGCATAAACCTGCGATAAAGAAAACAGATCTGACAACAGAAGAGGAGAGAAAGGATACTGATCTTGCCACTGACCCTACTTGATCAGAGTATGGGAAAATATGTATATAAGTGCATTCCTCTTGACATGGTTGGAAGAGATGTCATATCTTCACATAAGAGCAGGTTTCAGTCAATGGAGGGGATAGAAAGATCATTCTGCAAAAAGGCATGTTAATACGGAAGAGGCAAAGTGAGAGAATCTGTCAGGAAAAGGAGCAGTGAAGATAAGTCCATTAGGACTGATAAGGAACTAGCATAAAAGCTAGAAGTAATGGTTGATCAACAGATCTCCATGTCTGATGTTAAGGTCAACCACCTCCAATGTGTTGGTCCTGGCAGCTTTTGTGCTTGTCATTAATAGTAGAATAGGCACTCGGTCTAAAAAAAAACAATTATCAGAGTAGATGAAGAATAAGAATGGGGAGGGCCATTTGTATATCAGCAGATGAAAATAAGGAGGTAAAAGTAAAAATGATAAAAATGGAGATTTTCCAAATTTTGGTAGAAATTAAAAGCACTTCCAGGATTTGAATGAAACAATTTTGATTACATGGAGCCTAGAAAATTGTTGTATTTTTCTCTCATTGCTTCCATTTCTTATGAGAGATATTCCTTTATGTAGAAAATATGAATGTTAATATAGTAATTTATTTGGTCCAGGCTCTTTCCTGTGAGAAAACTGCAGTCCAGAGGGAGTACAGCTTCTTTTCCACAATGGGTATGTAAGTGTAAACTTCATGGGTAAAATAAAGAATATTGATTCTAGTGCATTGAACTTGCCAAGATTAAAGAAAAAGGCATAAGAACAGTAAAGTTTATATTTTAAAGACAAACAACAAAATAACTGAGCAAAATTTTGGGGTGAGATCATATTTAACTGAACACAAGATGCTTCTAGAACACACAATTGTGACATCACATGTTACCTACTCATGGAATTTCCTGAGTGCCACAAATGAAGGCTTGGAAATTGATAGGAAAACTGTTACTAAAACTTTTTGTGTCACTGTATAGCTAAACATTAAAAATGGAAAGTTGATGCAAGTGGGACCTTTGTACTAAATTAGAGTTTGGTCAGCCCTGGCACAGGATGTGATTCCATTTGAACTAACCAAGGATAAATATTTTATTGCATCTCCATCAATCTTAAATTCATTCCTTTATTTTTAGTACTTTGTCATTTGCTTTCTTTTTTGGGATGTCTAAGAAAATGAACAGAATTACTTAATTATTTATTTATTGTGGTACTTGGGGTTGAACATACTTTGCAAGTGCTCTTCCACTGAGCTTCAAACTCAGGCCCCCCCTTTTTTTATCTTCAGAAAGGGTCTTACTAAGTTATACAGGCCACCTCTGGCCTCAAATTTGCAATCCTCCTGCTTCTGCCTCCCCATTTGCTGGGATTACCCATGAGCACCAGCATGTTCAGAAGTGGGAAACAATTTATTTTTATATAGAGATTGAATTTAATCCAGTTTGGTTCCTGAGCTACTTCATTACTTAAAATTAACAAGAAGAATACGGTAGAAAAGAAGGAGAAGTTCTTTCCATTTATGGTAAATATGCTAACTTTAAGCATAAATTTATGGGGCTGGGATTTAGCTCAGTTGGTAGACCGCCGCTCTGCAGTCTCTGAGGTCCCGAGTTCAATTCCCAGTGTGTCAAAAATGGGAGAAGGACGTGGCAACCCACTGCCAAGGCAATCCTGCCATTGAAAGCCCTGTGAGGGTCACTATGAGTCGGACATGACTCGATGGCATCTAATAACAAAAGCATAAATTAAGTACTAATAAAGTGATCTTGTAATATTTTGATCATTTTATTAATAAAGAATGTGTTAAAGTATTTGTTGATTATAGTAGGAAATAAGAAAATTGTTTCACCTGAGGATACTATAGTAATTCTCTTTAATTATGGAATTAGTTGTTTCTAAAAGCCTTTTTTGTGCATAATGGAGATACTAATTATTTAAAAATTAGAGCATATTGAACAAGAAATATACAGATATATCTATGTTTCTTAAAGCTTTTTAAAAATGACAAATTACACACTTTATAATATGATAATATAGAAATACCAGATATACTGTGAGAAAAAGGGACAAGGGAAGAGAAAATACTTTTTAAGGTTGATTAAACATGTTCTAGGGGCTGGGATTTGGCTCAGTTGGTAGAGTGCTGCTCTGCAGTCTTTGAGGTCTCAAGTTTGATTCCCAGCACCACAAAATGGGAGAAGGACGTGGCAACCCACTCCCAAGGCAATCCCAAAACAATCAGCCATTGAAAACCCTCTGAGGGTCGCTATGAGTGGACTCACTCGACAGCACCTAACAACAGCAAACATGTTCTAGAAACCTAATCTTATTTGAGTAGGAGAATTGTGCAGGTGATACTAAATTTTAAGCAATAGTCCTGGAGAATGGGGTTATTCTCATATGTAGACGGTCTAAACATAGAATAAAAAGCAAAGTTGAAAAAGAAAGAAACTATACTTAGAAACCTCATTTTTCTGAAGAAATCTTAATAAAATGGATAAATAATAGGAGAGAGAATTTTGAAGGACTTTAACTTTAGATATCAGGGCTAAATTAAAGCACTATAATGCAATAGTAATCTAGATTTTGTTAACATATTTCTCAATAGGCCTTTTGAAAATCAGCAAGAAAATGAATAAAAATTAGTATACACAATTAATTTGGTACTTTTAGGGTGAAGTATATTACTTTATCACAGATATATATGAACCGATGTAGTGAAATCTTTCATATACCAACTGAAATAGTATGTATTTATTATATGTATGTTGTTGTTACATGCCATAAAGTTGGTGTCTGACTCATAGCAACCCTATGTACAATAGTCAAAACAGTATTGTTACTGCTATAAGGTTTTTAATGGCTGATCCCTCTTTGGGAGTGGGTTGCTGAGTCCTTCTCCCAACCCTACAGCACCTGGTGTTCCCACGTGGTCTCTCATCCAAGTACAATCAGGCCCAGCCCTGCTTAGCTTCCAAGATCTGATGGGATTGGATGCCACAGTGGTATGGCTGCAGGCTATTATATCTATACGTCTGTGTCTATATGCTAGGAAATAATGTGTGCACAAAAAACTGTGTACGTACAATGGATGTATGTGTGAAATATATGTGTATGTATTTGCATACATAGAGACATAAGTAGACATGCACAGGGCCTTGGGAAAGAGATCAATGAAAACTGATAATTATTCAAGACACAGCACCGAAGGTGTGTAAACTGTTATTACCTTTTTGTTGTTGAGTCAATATGTCAGCAATGCTATCGTGTGGAACATTGGGCAGACATGAAACTAAGTGGTTCCTCCTTGGTTTGCCTTTGGATTGTGCTGTTGTCAGGGTGTAGAGACCAGATTCTCCATATACAGTTCTTTTTGTGATTCTTGATTATGATTCCCTGAGGATGTCAGATGAGCCTGGGGTTACTGGAGAACGTGTCTTGGTTGGCATATTTAGCATCTACAAATCATCTGCTATAAATGCACCTCAGCAGGATCATCATCAGGCCGGCTCAGTAGCCAGCAATTTATGAAGGTTATGGGAAACACTGTGAAGGGTGAAGCCTTCATTAAGAATGGCTTTCTTTTCTGACCCAGCCCTGCATTCTATTTGAATATAAATGAACCTGGGAATGAGTGCTCCTTTCCATTTAGGATTAAGCCTTTTAAAATTGTCCCTTTAGGCTGTATCATGACTGCATCATGACTTTAAGAATGTCTAAGAAACAAAAAATCTCAGTGTAAGAGATAATGTGAAAAATCATTAAATAAATAATAGAAGTATATCTAATTTTCACATTACTTTCTTTTTTATGAACAAATCATGAGAAGTGTCTTTTTCTACATTTTTATTGCACATCTATCATTTGTTTTTTCTTTACTCTGGGTAAAATAACAGAGCTAATAAAAATATCTTGCAAATATCTTGATTACCATCTTTGGAAGTTGAAATAAAAAGGTGTTTCTCTTTTGTACCATAGAATGTTCTTTGCTTTTAAAAAGAAAATGTATTCACTATATGTACTGTATTTTGGATTTTGCCTTGGACATATAAGCTTTATTTTCTTGAAACATTCCCTTAAGTGAATTTAAAAAACCTCCAATGAACCAAAAATGACACAAAACCAAAATGCCACCCAGGCTGCTCTTGCTGGTGATTTGTTCCTGGGAACATAGTTAAAGCCTGCTAGGGAATGATTAACTGTTTCCCTCACACGGTGTTACTTTGAACACTCATCATAGAAGAGAATGCCTCCAGGAGGGCCATCCACTAATGTGTATTAAGAGGTAAAGCGCCAAAGATCTAATTTTAATATCCAAACAATTCTGGTGAATAAAAGGTTATTGGTACCTTCCTGTTTTCATTATAACCCTCTTTTTAAAATTATGTTCTTGCCTATACGATAGCCCCGGGGGGAGAGGAACAAGAGGAATGAAAAATGCATGAGTGAGGAGAGAAAACGATGGAAAATTGCTTTATTCAACTTCACCTGCCGCCCAAGCCCAAGCAACTTATTCTTAGGAAGACTCCAACACGTTCAATGAATTACCCATTATGGTCTCCCACCAGGTCACCACACTATTTTAGCACTTGTTTTGCAAACCACTAACTGCGTTCAAGTAGAAATATAATTGGGAGGCGAACGACCTTTTGCAGCGCGTATGGTATCTGAAGCTAGTTCATCAAATACTTCATCAGCCAACAGTCCAGGAGGCTAAATAAATAAGTAAAGGCATGTGGAAATGTCTCGTTACTTCCTTTCATATATTTACAGTCCGGTAGCTTTTCCTCGTTCTTTTCCCATCCCTTCCACAAAACTCGCTTCTAGAGAAACTTGAAAAAGAATCAAATAAATGAAGAAAACAAAACAAAGCAAAAGTTTAGACCCCAACCCTTTTTCCCATTGCCATGCAGAAAGCAACGCAAGATGCCCAACCTCGGTCGCTGTAACCGCAGTCCTTAAAAAGCCTATACGGAGCCAGAACAAATAAGATGTTAATTGCAGCCTTGTTGAGAAAAACTACTATTGTTCCAGTCAGAGACACGCAGCAATGGGAGCTGAAAGGTGCCCCCACCGCTGCGAGACTGGCTCAATTCTGAATCCCGGTGCTGAAATGACAGCTCTCCAGCTGCGACTGGTCCGTGCTGAAAGACAGAAAAAAATGGTAAGTCCAGCGTCTACTCCCTACCCCTGAGTCGCCCTCCCATTCTCCGGCCGCACCCCCCGCCCCCGCGCCTTGCCTCCTGGTGAGTTTCCCTTACAGCTGGTGGCCGCCAGCCCCGCGGTGGGAACCGAGGATGCGAACACCTCCCAGACGCAGAAAATACCGTTCTCAGGACGTGCTTGGGTTTGAGTAGCCGTGACGAGCAGGCGCACCGCGGCCCCCGGGGGACGCTCGGCGGAAACCCCCTCCTGCCCACTTGTCTCCTGCCCCCCCCCCCCCCCCCCCCCCCCCCCCCCCCCCCCCCCCCCCCCCCGTGGCCTTCCTCCTCTGACAGCCCGCAGCCCTCCGCGCCTTCTCTCGCCCGCACCCGCCCGCGCCCTCGGGAGGCGCAACTCCAGCTGGGAGCAGCTCCCGAGCCGCGCGCCTGGAGTCTCGGGCGCGCAACTGGGCGCAGAGCCCTGTCGCCGGCGAGGGGCGCGCGGCGCCCGGGAACGCGCGCGCCCACGAGCACGCAGGAGGCCGGGGCGCGGGCTCGCCCCCGAGGCACGCGCACCCCCCGCCCCCTTGCGCGCGTCCCCGGGGGCGCGAGCCCCGCGCGCCGGCGCGCACGCCCGAGACAGAGCTTTACTATCTCGCTCCCTCTCGCGCCTCCCTCCTCGCTGGGCATTCAAACAGCTTTCCGACATCACCAGCCAAGGATCTTTCCCCCCTCTTGGAGCCGCTGTCAGTCTGTCAGTACCTGAGGGGGGAGGAGAAGGAGGGAGGAAAGCGGAAAGAGGAAAAAGCAAAAGCCTGAGCCTTCCGAGCCGACCACGAGCACTCCTGTAATAAACCCACCGCCCCAACAAATCTGCCTTAGCAGCTGTCGTCGCCGCCGGTCACTTCTCATCTCAGTGTTTTCTTTGCTTCTTGGCTAGCCGGATTGTTGGCGGGTAGAATTGGAAAAACAAAAAAACAAAACAACAACAACAACAAAATCTTTGCTCCTAATCCACTTCCATTTTTTTGTTTGTTTCGTTCTTTCTTTGGAGTCTCCCTCCGGGAGGGGGGCTTCTCCCCCTGCCGCTCGGTTTGGAGGCTGGATTTAGTTGGTTAAGGCGCAAGGCTCTGGCCCCTGTGGCTTTTTTTCTTTCACTCTTCTCTTTGATTTTTGTCTTGTTATTATTATTTTGTTTCTCTTATGTGCACATTTCCAAATAATAAATCCTGATTTTCGAAGCTGAGCCGGGGAAAATGGGCAACGGTGATTGGGACCGAAGAGGAGTCTCTCCGTCACTGTTGCTGGGACGCGTGCCTGTGCTGGTGTCTTAGAGCAAGAGCCTCCCAGAGCTTTCGGAGTGGAAGGTAAGGACGGGGGCCGGGGATTATCTGCCTGCCAGGGATAGCCACTGAGGGGCTTTGGGCTTGGCTTTTGGGAAGGGAAGCAAAGCGAGGAGAAGCTGTTGCTAACGCATGGGGAGGCTCTGAGCAAATCTGACTGTCTGCATTTACTTAAACGCCGCAGTTGAAAAGTTAGAGAAGTCTGCTGTTCAAGAGATGTGCTGGATCGGAAGGAATAGGCAGAGAGACCCGGAAAACCTGGCAGTTGTGCATGATTGGGGTAATTTTATGGGGGGAAATTTTAGGTTAAAAGGAAGTTAAGGTTAGGCATTGGGTCTTCTGGTGGAAAAAAAAAATCGGTGGAGTGATGGCGCCGTCTATGTTCGACTAAAGTGTCAGCCAGAAAATCAGTTTTGAGAATACCCAAACTCAGTACCGGTTTGCTTCTCATCAAGAGACAAATAAATAAATAAATAAACCCAACATCCTTGAGACCTTGGTGGTCAGTCCTTAGACATCCCCCCCTTCCATTTTTTTTTTTCTTTAAGAGGGGAAATACTGTTGTTTGAATAGGCCCTGCAGTGTGTGTGTGTGTGGGGGGGCAGTTCAGTGATTCATTTTTTTATTATTCAAAACGAAACAGGACTCAGTCCACTAAGGCTGATTAAAAATAAAGAGCATTATATTGAGGGTGCTCTCTTCAGCAGGCATGAAAATATGAAAGTAAAATCAGACCAATTCCCTACTCCTCCTCATCATTGATGAGCACAGCATTGCAGACATGCACTGTCAAATAAAGGGAAGCAAAAGTACAAATTTTATAAGGAAAAGAAATATGACCTCTTTTAAAGTTCCTGATTATAAAATGAAGCCCCCTTTCATGGATGGAATTCCTAATTTAGACACTTATTGTCACATTGGCTCTCAACGCCTACACTCTATCCTGAAGAACACTGCGCAGACCTGCATTGCCTGCAAGTGCTACAGCAAAAAAAAAAAAAAAAAAAAAAAAAAAAAAAAAAAAAAAAAAAAAAAAAAAAAAAAAAAAAAGAATGAAATTATTTCCAGAATTTCCTACAATTTTCCCTCTTTTTAACCTTTAAATGCTCATTTGTTTCATTTTCTCAAAAAGAAAAGGTGTCATTCAGCTGTGTGCTTGAAACAGAACACTTTTGATAGTCCTAGCAGTTTTAGTGTTATTTTAAACTGCTGCTATATAGAGATTAAGAGTTGAGGCTGTTTTTGCCAAGACATAGAATTTGAATTATAATGGGGAAAATGCAGATCTGTCTTCAGGGACTTTGGTCACTGGATTTGGAGTGCATGCGTTGGTGTGTGTTATGCAATGGGAAAGAACAGGGTTTTATCCTTTGATTCAAAGAGCAAAGAAGGCTTGAAAACTCTTAACTATCTATATGTCTGTATGTCTGTCTCTGTTTACAGAACAGTGGAAGAGACTGCAGCTTAAAGACTTTTAAAATTAAGTTGGCATCACTTTTATCAGCTCAAAGGCTGAAAAAAAAGCAGTGTCATTTATTCTAAGAGATAACTTCTTAAAGGTTAAAGCTGAAAAATATTCAAGTTATTTTTGGATAACAACTTACAGAGGTAAATATAATCAAGGACTACTTTATTATGCAAGGCTAGGAGAAAAATAAATTAAAAAGAAAAGAGGAGCTTTGGAGCTGTTGTTTGTAAGGTAGCAGTTCAATAATTGAAATCTTCTAGGAAGGAAAATGCTAATATTATACATCTACCATGTGTAAATCCTAATTTACAGTAGATAGCTCCAGATAAAATAACCCTAAATTTTATTTAAGAAATTAAAAGACTGAGACCAGCTCATTCCTTTAGTTCTGGGATTTTTCACTGACATCGCCTTTGGATACAGATACTAATACAGTGATCTACTTTATGTATCCCAAGAGGGCATGTCACATTGAAATGACTGCCTCAAATCCTGGTACTCAATGGTGATGCTGAACAACAAGTCTTCCCTGTGTATCTACCCATCTGTGCTCTTTCTCAGATGATGGTTTTAACATTTTATTAATTCATATGAACGACCATGTTTTTTCATAGAAATTTCTCATCAGTTCACATTGTGGCCCCTGCAAAGGCAAGTAGAGGCATTTGGGAGATGATCCATCTGGAGCAAATTATCATTTGTGGTTTTCAAACCGTGGCTGTAATTTATCATGATCACTTTTCACATTTAAAAGAAAAAAAAATAATGTGATGACAGCTGCTTCCAGATTATCAGATTAGATACTGTGTGATGATGTTTACTGCAGGCAGAGGACTGAGGAAGAGAAAAGGTTATACAGAGTGATTAAAAATATTTCGGTAATTAACATTTAAGTTATGATATTTAAAAAATTCCGCCTTCATTTGATAGAATGATAATGGATGTGGAGGAAATCCTGGTGGATAAGTTAGGGCATTCCTATTAATAATCTATTAAATGTTATTTTTAAATTGAATGTTGAGAATTTGACCATTTTGAATGGCCACATGAGGGCACTCTTCACACAGCAACAGATAATTTCCTGGTATAAAATAAAAATCACCTGCCCTTATTTTATAAAGGGTTTTTTCTTTTTTCTGAAATCTTGAAAACAGCTGGCTGTAATATTGGAAGGATTTTATTTTTTCAATGCACGTAGATTCCTACTTGCATTTTACTTTCATTGCCATTTTTACAGGCCAAATGACATAGGATGAAGGCTGTTCGTAATCTGCTGATTTATATATTTTCCACCTATCTCCTGGTTATGTTTGGATTTAATGCTGCCCAAGACTTCTGGTGTTCAACTTTGGTGAAAGGAGTCATTTATGGATCGTATTCTGTAAGTGAAATGTTTCCCAAAAACTTTACAAACTGCACTTGGACGCTGGAAAATCCAGATCCAACCAAATATAGCATTTACCTGAAATTTTCCAAAAAGGACCTTAGCTGCTCTAACTTTTCCCTCTTGGCTTATCAGTTTGATCATTTTTCCCATGAAAAAATAAAGGATCTTTTAAGAAAGAATCATTCTATCATGCAACTCTGCAATTCCAAGAATGCTTTTGTTTTTCTACAATATGATAAAAATTTTATTCAAATACGTCGGGTGTTTCCGTCTGATTTCCCAGGATTACAGAAAAAAGGGGAAGAAGATCAGAAATCTTTCTTTGAGTTTTTGGTATTGAACAAGGTGAGCCCAAGCCAGTTTGGTTGCCATGTATTATGCACTTGGTTGGAGAGCTGCTTAAAATCAGAAAATGGGAGAACAGAATCATGTGGGATCATGTATACAAAGTGCACCTGCCCTCAGCATTTGGGAGAATGGGGGATCCATGACCAGTCCCTGGTTTTGTTAAATAACGTCGTGTTACCCCTGAATGAGCAGACTGAGGGATGCCTGACTCAGGAGCTGCAAACCACTCAAGTCTGCAATCTTACCAGAGAGGCCAAACGACCACCCAAAGAAGGTAAGTGCCCAGAGAAGAGGGGAATATGGTAGCCAGCTGAGAGGGAGTGTCCTTGGGATGGAGTTAAAGCATGCTGCTTCACTACTCAGGCCTAAATACTGCTCCTTTACTCTCATGTCTTTGGAGTCATTTGATTTGTGATGTTCATTGGTAAAGGTCTCATAAGATAGTTTTACCTTTCAAGATTTTAGAACTAGGTGGTGAAGACAGGATAGCTTAGCCACATGCCATGGAAGTGCAGATGGACTGGTTAGGAGGAGATGCAGAAATGTGAAGCCACATTGTGTTGGGGTTGATGAGGAGGGAGAGGAGTACCTTTATTCAGACTTCAGCCTTTCAGGAGACCTACACACTCATCCTACCTGTGAAATGGATCTATAGATTTCTCCCTTGTGATTCAGTGCAGCAAATGGTCCTCCTTCCCTTCCTTTTCCCTCCGTGTCCTGTCCTCACATTCTCCTCTTTGACCTGGGGCAACTTGATCAAAAAGTAGCATGCAGTAGGCCTGTTTGGACCCAGAGACTTCTTGACACCTGAGGAAAAGAATGACACCTTTTCTCCCAGTCCCTGACTTCTTTTTAAGTTGTTTTGCACAAAAAAAATCCTTGGGGCTCACTCTTCAGTGGGTCAGGAGAAACACTGGAAGCACAAACCTGGTAGGGTTTTCTGGTTGTGAAATCACCTGAGGGCAAGGCAAAAGGTCAGACTTAAAGTATATATGAATCCTTTAATACCAGCGTGGCCTCCGACAAGTGGTGTTTTGCTTTATTCTTGGTCCCTGCTGATATACACTGAAAGAGGGAACCATCTCAGAGGCGAGCTAGATGGAGAAGAACAAAAATGCAAGGGAAATGCAGAGGGAAAATAAAAGTGCTGGAGCGATTTGTAGCTTTCACCAATTCCTAATGGGGGAGCTATCAGAAGATTTGAGATAGTGGATTATGTTTAATAATGAAAGAAAGCGTGACATTTTGAGAAAATGACATTCCTGCTTGGAAGGTTAATGGCTATATTCCATTCATTTGAGGAAAGAGCTGATACATATTCCTTCTTAAGTCCCAGCCCTGCAACCAGAGAGTGTGTTGATTTCTTATGCAGGAAATGTTTTCTAATTGCCACAAAGATCCCAGTCTGTGGAAAGGGACAGCCAAGCTCCAGTCCCTCTTTCCTCCCCTTCCCCCAACAGAAGTTGTCTTTGTGGCCAATGTAAAATTGACACGTTGTTGGAGAATTTTCTTTATGGGTAGCCAAGGCTTTGTAGGGAAGATGGAGGATGGGGGAAGAGAAGAGCCAACTAGCTTAATGCTATTTCTCTGCTGGCTGGAGAAAGGGAATTATGGAAAAGCAATGACACAAGGGGAAAAAACCTGTTAGAAAGTAAATGCGGGAAATGAGAGAGGGTGAAAACCTTTTAAGATTTCTCCAGGTCAGTGTTTCACTAACAGCGGTGACTAAAGAAAACAAAGTAGTTTTAAATTACAGGAGTTCTTTTCTCTACTAAAAATCCCAGAGAAGCACTTGCAACTGCAGGGATGGTATTTAACACCATTTAAAACTAATTAGTGTCCCTAGAATAAGAAGCTACAGTACATAGAGAAAATGTGTTGCTACAAACTGGTTAATAAAACAATTAACATCAGAAACTATGTTGGTTGTCATTTTAATAAAATTTAGAAATATATTACTTCAATGGCTAAAATTGTTTTCAGATTGATTACTGATGATAGTGGAGGATGAATGCAGTTCTGGAGTTCTTTTTAAATAATAGATAGCAAGTGACAGAAACAAAGTTGGATGCAAATTATGCATGATTTTCAAAGATTTTGCTGGTCATGACCATGAGATACGGGTTAGGATTTACAGAAGCTCTGTTAGATTGGTATTTGATTTTTAAATAAGTAAGAGTGCTTTTTAGACATCAGACGTATAAATTACGTGGGAGAATGTAAGTTTCTTGTGGTTGATCAGCTGTCAGAATGAGAAAGGAATACTTGCAGAGACAAATGATTGTGTTAAGATTATACTGTTAATATATCTGAACTAGGAAGTTTATATAATAGAGGAAATTTTATGCTGTGTCAGTAAAATTGCATATGCTATACTCTGCATTCTGAATTTTGTGCTCTTTGCTTAGGTATTCTGAGTTAGAAAGGTAAGAATAAGTAATCCCAGGTGACTTAATTGTAGGTGATTCATTTGTAAGTAATTCTTATAAAATATGTACCACAGCATTCCTTAACTCAAAGAATACCTTTTTCGGCTATGATGTATTGTAGGAAAGAAATGTGGGAAAAAATCAAGACCCTTAACTGAGTCCCAAATGTATGCAAATTATATTCAATTTTAAATATTTGATAAGTGATATGGATAAGTGATATTTGATAAGTGATATGGAAAGCGTTATGAAATGATTATTCAATGTCATTTCAAATAAACTTGCACATAATGACAGCCATAGAGATTGAAATTAATAATTATATATACGGGGTAGTTGTGGTGCTTATATTTAATTCTAGTCAAGATATCTTCATTTTATATAACTTGTAATTGTGGCTTCTAAAATGAGGTTTTAAAAATTTCCCCTACATTTTATATTCCTTCTTTTCTATGGAAAAAATATTCAGATGATCCTGTAAGTCATGAAAGGAATAAATACAAGAATACTCTTCACAATTTTTGATTTCCAGTTTATTCATGGTATAAGTACTAAGAAGGCCTGATGTGAGCAGAAATATTTTCTACTTGCATTAAAACATAGAAGTGGCACAGATTTGATAGGGAGCCATCATACTTAGTAGATATAACCCTATATTGTTTTGTGTGATCCTGATGGTGATGACAAAATTATGCCAAATGTTGAATGCTGTGAGTACATCCATTTGAATTACAAAATTATATTTAGCAAGTATTGAAGAACAAGGCTGAAGTGTCTACTGTGAGAGTTGTTTTCTACTCAAATATTGAATGATGCCTTCCTGTACTAAGGAATTTCATATTGCCAAACAGCAAGAAGAAAATGGTTACTGTTTTTAGTGATACAAACAATTGTAAAATGTAACACCCAGTAAATTATACCAATATTTCAATAAAATGTTAAATTATAGTATATTTAAGGAGTTTATTTAAGATCATTATTAACATATTTGCACTTATAAAAATGTGGTTATCCTTCCTGAAGCTTTTATGTGAAATCCTTAAAACCAAATAAATTTTAAAAAAGAAGATGAAGACAACTTTTGAAAAATTGTGATATTATAGTTAATGCCACTTTTGTTTTTTAAACTTGTCTCTGCATATAATGGATTTTTTTAAAGGAAACCTAATTAACATTGGTGTTTACCTGGTTTTCAGACACCAGTCTGGGAACAGACTGACAAATATTCACAAAGACATTTCCAGTTTTTCTGATGGGTTTAGTATGCCTTATGGGATTGTCTTACTAAATATGATTTTAGACTTAGTAATCAAGATTTAAAATACGGCATGGGGAAATCATTTGAAATCGACTGGGATTTAGCTCAGTTGGTAGAGTGCTGCGCTGCAGTCTCTGAGATCCTGAGTTCAATTCCCAGCACCGCAAAAATGGGAGAAGGACCTGGCAATCCACTCCCAATGCAATCCCTAAAACGGTCTGCCATTGAAAACCCTATGAGGGTCGCCATGAGTTGGATACTGACTCAACAGCACCTAACAACAAAAACAACAATGTTTGTAATAGTCTGCAGCCAAAGCACTGTGGCTTCCGATCCTATCAGATCGCAGGAAACAAAGCAAGGTTGGCCCTAGTTAGTACTCGGTTGGGAGACAGCCTGGGAACACCAGATACTGTGGGCTTGGGAGATGGACTGGGCAACCCCCCCCCAAAAAAAAAATCTGCCATTGAAAACCCTATGAATAGCAGAGAAGCACTGACAATAGTGTTTCCTCTGTTGTACGTAAGGTTGTTATGAGTCAGAAAACAACTACATTTGAAATAAAATAAATAAAACAGTTTGGGCCGAAAAATTCCACACTAGGATATCTAAATCATGTAATAAGCCTTAATGAAATCTTTGTTTCCTATTAACATCAATGGCTGTTGTGAGAAAGGAAATTGGGATCCCTGTATAGATTCCAGGAAATCTGAGAAACACACACACGCACACACAGAGACACACACTCATCTTCCCATTCTGCCTCTGGTAATCTTTGGTAACTTGACCACTCAGGGAAGTCTCATTATGTGCCTTGTGTAAATGTTAACTTACATTTGTAGGTATGTTTTCATCTTTAGGCACACAGTCACAGTCTTGAGGAATTTTCTTTTTGTCAGTTTAGTTGTCCTCATTGCTTTCTATATTTGCCCTATGTGGCCTCATTTGATGTTTTGAGCTACCTTTCACCTTCCTCTATATACTCCTTTCACCTTACTTTGTAAATGACTACCATGATTCTACATTCTTGATTTTTGTTGTTGTTGTTAGGTGTTGTAAAGTTGGGTCTAACTCATGGCAACCCTATGTACAGCAGAACGAAACACTCCTAGACACTACTATGCCCAGCACTATGTCACTGCTTCTAGCTATTATAACATTTTCAATGGCTGATTGTTTCAGGAGTGGGCTACCAGGTCCTTCTCCCATTTCTGCAGTGCTGAGGATCCAACCAAGGGCCTCAGAGCAAGCAGAGCAGCACTCTACCAACTGAGCTTAACCTCACCCCTCATACTCTTGATTAGAATGTAGAAAAATATACTGAATCTGATTTTCCTTGAGGAATCCAATGACAGTTCACCCAGCATTCTTGCTCTTTCCTGTACCCCTTTGCTATTCTTCAGTTCTAACATTGATCACATTGCAGTGTGATTTCCCTCTTATACTTCTGTCTCCCTTCACCAGACTTTGAGATCTTTCAGGTAGAAAGACTGGGATTCTGAAAGCCTAACACAGTCTAAACAGGTTTTCGGTATACATTTGTTGAAGTGAATATTCAATGAACAAAACAAAAATTATTTCAATGGAAAAGATAGTAATAAATTGATTACAGTAGAAAGAATACAATGTATCACTTTGGTAAAATAACCATCTTTTCCCTCTTTTAAGGGAAGGTGGGTACCCTTTATATCATTTCCAATCCCATTAGTATCCCAGAAAATTCACCAATTTCTATCTCTCTGTCTTCATTTCTTTCTCTGTTTCTCTTTTCTGGACTTTGTATTTCTTATACAGTAATAATATTTTCTGCACCATGTTTCTACAATTTGAAGATTAACATACGCAATCTCTCTCCAAGAAATCAGAATAGTGTTTGCATGTCAAGTGTTGCTTTTATTAGTTTTTGTGTATGAACTATAAATACAGTTGTTGTTGTTGTTGTTGTTAGGTGCCATCGAGTCGATATCTGGCTCATAGGGACCCTACATGCAACAGGCCAAATGCTATTGTCAGTGCTTCTCTGCTATTTGTAGGGTTTTCAATGGCAGATTGATTTATGGGAGTGGGCTGCGGGTTCTTCTCCCATAAATACAGTAATGATAGTATATTACTAAAGTTGTAGAACTGGTAAAGCAAAATGCTATACTTTTTCCTTTTATCATCCTGGAATTTTGCCATATAACTTAAGAAATACTTTATACATGCGGTATTTAATAAAAGCAAATACTCATTATGTGTTAACACATCTTTTGTAACCAACAAATAAATAAGATTAAGAAGTACATAAAAACTTAATTGAAGTGTGTTTTGTGTATGTATACCATGCATGCATCCATGTGCCAAAATGTTTCAGAAGGTTTTTATGACAGCTGCAGATAAATATATCGCAAATAAGATTTCCTAATAAATAGAATTATTTGATTTCACTTAGAATCCGGCTTCATGCATCCTTTATATTCTGCATTTCCTAAAGGAAATAATTATATATTTAAACTGATTTGTTGAGATAGCTGCTTTTAATAAATATAGCTTTCTTGAGAATCAGTCTGGTATGTATTACCTATAGAAATCAACTAGCCCTTCAATTATAAGTCAGTGTTTATTAAAAAAAATGTTTTTCTTACCTTTAAAAAGAGTTTGTGCTAGGATTTCAAATCATAAAGGAGAAAGCTATATTTTAAAGTGCCTTCCACATAATAACTGTGGTACTGTATATTACTAGTTTATTCTCAGATCTGTAATACTTGGTAATGCTTATTGCATAGGTACTGGGAGAAAGGAAATGATGTCAAGCATAAAAAATAACAAAATTAATGACTTGGGATATTTTATCCCCTATCAGATCCTGTAAAAATTTCTTCTCAACCCAATTAACTAATGAGAAATCAGAGACATTAAAATTTTCTAAGTATGTCATTTCATTTAAATGAAAAGAATAATTTAGTGTTTGATAGACTTGAGTCCCTAGAATGACTCAGCCACCTAGTAGCACCTTTGACAAGTGACTGAGCTTGACTCATTAATAAAATGGGAATAATACCTACTGTAATAGAGTGTTGTATTAAAAGAGAATAATACTTACCATAATAGAGTGTTGTATTAAAAGAGATTGTAACTGTTAAACACTTAATACATTCCTCATATTATGTTTGTACTTATCAAGTGTCAGCACTTTTTTTTTCTCTCTAACCACTTCCTGCAATGTTTGATAGATCAAAATAATTTCTGATTAAAAGTCATATTACACAGATTTATATATTCTTATAAAGTTTCCTTATAATGTATTTAACATTATAATTTTTAATCATTTATACACAGTAAAATAGTTCAGACACAATGAATTATGTCTAGGATGGAAAAAGTTAATATCAAAAGTGTTAAACTGGGTATGAGTAGTGCTCCATATCTTTTTGTTGTTTGGGTTTTCTATTTTTGCTTTTTTAATCCATTAATTTTCCATATATAGGGCTGAACTCCATTTCACTTTTACTCTTTTTGCTTTTGGTTGGGGAGAGGGGGAAGAATGAAGCTGAAAAGTGGCTTTATTTACTAGGTGATGGTACCTGACAGGCCTACAGTTTTGAGAACCATTTGCAACCTTGCATTAAGTGTGCATGCCTGTGTGTGTGTGTGTGTGTGTGTGACTGTGTAGAGTCAAGCCACTGCTTTTAAAACACTCTTTCCTTGATATATTCATTGTTATACAAGCACTTATTTATTTATAAATTAGGAGTCTACTGACTACTTAGCTCCGACTTGTAGGGTATAGAGTTCTCTATTAAACAGTGGAAAGTGGGGACCACAGAAAGGAATTCCAGTTGGAACTGGTGAGAAAGATTTCCATTATTTTAGGTATATGGTTGAAGTTATAAGTAAAGTAAAATTCAAATAGAAGCATGCTGCTAATATAGAAATAGTTTGGTGTAGAAAGTATAATCGTTCTCTAATGTGATCAATGGTAGGTCCACACATTCAGCATGAGTTCTCTTATTACCAGTGCATTGTGGATAGAATAAATTTTACTGGGACTTTTTTTTTCATTAAGGTTTAAAATTGTTGATAATAATTCCTTGTGAAGCAGGAATTTGTTTAAATATATTCTTTACAGTTGCAACAGTAAGCCATATGTTCTTGAATATAATCCGGATCTTTTCAACAGTTTTTAGGGGCCTAGAAAATCAGATATGACTGTGATTGTGTGTGGGGTGGATTGGATTCAGGCATTAGATCACAACTGCAAATCCAGTTGACATGTGATTCTAATCCACACCTGCTTTTGTAGTCCTCTGCTGAAAGGGTGTAACATATGATATTCAGTGTATCTTGTTGACTGTACAGTCTTTCAAATTTTATTGTGTATAGTATACTGAAATCAATGACATTTTAGAAACTTTTCAAAATGCTTATTCCTTGGCCATAAACCATAGAGAATCGATAATCAATAATGATGTATATTGGCATTTAACAAAAGATCATTAAGCCTCATGGATGTGTGTATCTTGTATTAGATGAAGAAAAAGCAGTATCTCTAGATGTTTATGTTGACGGAAGCATGACTAATACTCCAGATAGATCCAGCTGTTGGTGTGTGAGTCATTCCAGGCCTAGAAAACTGTCCTTTGGTTATCATTGCTGAGAGGCAGCAAAGCTACTTACGTTTGTTTCCAAGTATCTTAATCTTTACTGTAATATACAAAATGAAGTTTATGCCTTGAGATTTATTTTGAAAAGGAATTACCTTGAAATGAGAGCTTACATTGAATCACTTAGGAAAAAAATATGACTTTGCTGTCATTTTTTCACTGAATTGTAACCAGTTAGACCAATGAGCCTCAAGTTACCCTGCCCTCAGGTTCACATATTCATGCATTGAAAATGAATTATTTTTAAGGTACTCATTTGAAGATTCTGTTTTATTAAAGAAAAACTATAAAATGCCATCAGTAAGACCCAACATAATGCTGCATGCTCTATGTTCAGATATCTTTTAGGTATGATCCATGAATTTTACTCACTTGTGGAGGACGACATAGCTATGTAGTTGTTCTTTGGATAGAAACTACAGCAGGTAACAAACGCATAATAAATATGATTATATTGCAGCTTATCTCAAAAATAACCGCATGAATAGGAGTCCTTTCTAAAATCATAATTATTTATTGTTGTATATTTCCCCTAATCAACTTCTTATCATATATTCATTATGTTTAGAACATATAAAGTGCAAATGTAAGGTGGTTATCATTTGTTGTTGTTGTTGCTAGGTGCCGTTGAGTCGGTATCCGACTCATAGCAACCCTCATAGGGTTTTCAATGGCTGACTGTTTCGAGATTGCCTTAGGGAGTGGATTGCCAGGCCCTTCTCCCATTTTTGCGGTGCTGGGAATCAAACTCGGGACCTCAGAGACTGCAGCGCAGCACTCTACCAACTGAGCTAAATCCTAGTCCAGTTATCATTTAGGTTTGACTAATGATGTAATTTGACTAATGATGTAATTTGCCTGCAGCCATAGCCCTGTGGCATCTGATCCCGTCAGATCTCAGAAGCTAAGCAGGGTCCGGCCTGGTTAGTACCTGGATGGGAGACCACCTGGGAACACCAGAAGCTGTAGGCTTGGGAGAAGGACCTGGCAACCCCCTCCCAAAAATCAATCTGCCATTGAAAACCCTATGAACAGCAGAGAAGCACTGACAATAATGTTTCCCCTGTTGTACGATGATGTAATTTACCCACTAGCCTAATTAGTCCTGGATATACTTTTATTAAATTATTTCTTAGATACCAAGATTCTTTTTAGACTGAGAGTGGTTGAGGAATAGAACAACAAAGGGCATATGGATGAAATTAGGATACCAAAGAGACCAGATTATAATTTTTAGAGTGCAACCTAACTGCACATAGATATTAAGGAAATTGTGGAGGCAGGTTACCTTGGTGAATTTTTAGCAATAGTTATGTTTAGGTGATAGAAATGTTACAATAACTTTACTATCCTAGATAATTTACTCTCCTGGTAAGGTGCTCCTGATATTCCTTCCTTTTAAAGTGATTTAAAAACATGATAAACTTTGAAAAACTAATTTCTGTGGTTGCATATCAAAACTATAATTTATTGTCTAATAAAACATTTAAAAATAGACTCTTCATCTACGTAACCCTCTAAGAAAATAAAGAAGTAATGAATTTAAGCATGTCATAAATTAAAAGAATATAATAAAACCTGAAATTCAGGAAGTATTTTCCAGTTTACAAAGCTCTGTCACAAGCTTTGTTTTATTTGGTTGACAACTGTACAACTGTGTGAGATTTATGTTATTTGTCCCATTATGTATGGATTATGCAGAATATCCTCAATATAATGGTCTCCCTTTTTCAAAAACTAGTAATATAAATTAGTTCAAAGGAATAGCTACAGAACTTGATAGCCATAGGTTTTCTCATTTTCTTTTTGGATCACTTGAATTTGAGGCACAGAATCTCAGAAGTATATCCAGTCCAAATATTACCTGATTATTAGATCCTTAATCTGGCAATACATAATGGGAACATGATTTCAGCTGAACATAACTCTTCTTGGAATTTGCACTCAATAACATCTCTGTAATATAAAAGAGGCACAGTCATGTGGAATTATTTAATAGATCTAATCATTCAAAAATAAAAATCACTTGGTATCCAGCCAGGACAGTAATCACACTATATTTTGTTCTAGCACTTACTGCAGACTAGTCTGTAACAAAGTAAAGCTTTTATCCATTACATTATCATTCTGTGTTATATATATATTTAAATAAATATGAGGTAGGTCTCAAAAAATTGATTTTCAGTCTAAGCTCATTAAATTTAAAGAGCAATGTGTTTCAATTTCAGAGTCTGTCTAGATTTCCTAAGATGATTCATCTTGGACTTTTACTTTATTGTTATCTGGGGGAAATCTGTATTTTGGAAAAATAATGTCTTACATTTTTTGTTTATCTTAGGGTACATTGAGAAATAACCATGAGGGTGGGTAGAGCAAGGCCAAGATGTCTGTTCCTCTGAGTTCCTCCCTTTTGACTTGCTGTGGGGTGGCTGCACACCTCAACTGAAGATTATAGCATCCATCAGATGCCTCTCCTCTGATTCTGTGGCAGCCCCTCTCCCTTCTCACTCCTTCAGACCTGTGGCTACTGGTAGTTCCCCATCATTTCTAGCCTTGGCACTGAACTAGAATGATCCATACCTAACTTACTTCTCAAATTATCTTAATTGAGATTCCTATGTGTTTCTTTCTGCAACCCTACTAAGATAAAGGTGTAGAATTGTGGTAATGAGGTAGTTTCTGTTTACCTGTGAGACGGATTTGAAGCCAACATCTTAGGTTTTCACCCTTCCATTTAATGTGCTAATGGTTTTATAGAATAATTAGCACTTTTACAGATTGTTAATAAACCAGTCCAAGTGAGTAAAGAGGTAATAATAATAATTTAAATAACTAATGGAACTTGTAATTAGTTGACTCCTTTTAAAGCACAATTTAACCATACTTTTTACACTTATTCTAAACTCAGTATCTTATATGAGTTCATCTTAATAACTACTTTGAGTTTAGTCACACTTTTTCCTGTATTTACTCTGGTGTATAAATTGTCCATCTTCATACACATCACATATAATTTTTAAATGTTAATGTGATGCCAGAACATTTGAAATTCCTTGGATATTTGCAGAAAAATTTGTGTGGTTGACAAGTAAAACCAAGTTCAAGGTTCCCAAATTAAACAAAAGTTCCTGAAAAATGAAAATTTACTTCTTATTTCATATCATTATACAAATGGAAAGATAAAATGGAAATAGAATTTCATTTGGTGATCCAAGTTTTATTTTACCTGTTACTCTTACAGTCCCTCTCAAAACACAACAAAAACATTACACACACCTTTTTCTGTTTCTTCTTTATTTCAAAAAAGAATCAAAGCATTTATGTTTTCTTTATAGTTTCATAAAGAAAATTACCTTTTAAAACTTTCTCCCCATGTTTATCCTTTTGTTGCCTTTCACTTTTATATCCAGAAAAGAGCCTGAGAGGAAAAGTACCTAGAAGAGGAGGATAGGAGGGAGGGAGGGAAGGAAGGAGAGAGGGGATAGGGAGGGAGAGAAAGAGTGGTTGGCTTTTTTTCCCCCAATACTTGGGGGCCGAACCCAGGGCCTCATGCATACTTTGCAAAGACTCTTATAAATGAACTATACCGTTCCTGCTTTTTCTTTTTCTTTTTTTCTTTTTTTTTTTATTTTGAGAAAGTGTCTCCCTAAGTTACACAGGCTAATTCTGGCCTTGGATTTGTGATGCTCCTGCCTCCACTTCCCAAGTTGCTGTGATTACAGGAGTGCACTACTATACCCCGTGAAAAAGTTGACTTTAAAAAAATATTATCTTGAAACACAGCTTTAGGATATTTTGGAGTTAGTCATACTTATCAAATGTTTTGTGTATAGTGGACATTTTGGAATAATTTCTTCTATTTCCTACTCACAGCAATTGTAATATGAAAAAGAGGCCACCTTGGGAAGACAAAATCTGTTTATATAATCTTTCCACATACATCTGGCAAACTGTCAAAGATCTGCTTCTGCACAGTTGACTGAAAAATTTTCGTTTATTTTGGCTTCCCAGAGAGGTCAGCTTCCTTTACAGATATGTCAGTCTGTGGTCAGCTCATTTTGGCTGGCCTCAGTTTTACTACCTTAGATAACAGTGTATATTTTTAAAATGATTTTTAAAAGGTCTGAAAAATTAACACATTATAATGGCCTTTTTATTTTTCAATAAACTTTACTTCCAAATATGATGAAGTGAATATCTGTGGAACACTATCATTGCATTGCACAAAATAGTACCTTTTAATACCTTAGTTTGTAATATAGTAAATAATCTACGCTTAAAAACATATGGATTCATATTCTTTTGTGGTTTTTTGGAATTTTCTGATGACCATATTTTGGTGTTCAAATGTTTATAAATGAACTCTAAGAATAATAAATATTACATGTGCTTGTCTCTGACCTCTGCATCCTGCAACCACAGAAACCACAAAATTGGAGCCATGGTAATTTAGAAGCAGAATAGAAGTTGATTCACATAATAGTAAAACTGACCCAGCCCCCCCCAAATAAGTAAATGTTAGGATATGAACTAATACATTATTTTCCTTAACTTGGGAGTCATCTTCCTCCTCTAATATTAGAATTGAAAAAGTAAACAAACAAAAAATCAAAACAAAAAGCAGAATTTTCTGGTTGAAATAGCCAAGAGTTCTAGAGCCCTGCCTCTCCAGTCTTTCCATTCTTCTAGTGTTGATCCTAGATACAACACTGCTTGAAAAATCACTGCCAAATCCTCAGACTTAGATTGTATATGATGATATGTATTAAAAAATTAGTATTATAAATTTCTTCTGTTGAGAAACTATTATTTTCGGTGTTATGACCATGAATGACATGTAAGAACCATTTTCTTATTTTTATTGTGTTTTGCTCAGAATAAAATTCGTAATTTGTTTAGGATCCTATGGGCCACATACCTGTGCGTAATTTTTCTCCACGTGCAAGCTCCTTCTTCTCCAACAAAATACTTAGGTTTGTTTGGATCTAATCCCCACCACCCATGTAAGCCCTTAGAAGGTTCAATGGTGCTTCCCAGTTGTCTTGGATACTCCTTAAGGAGAGCTCCATCAGCCATCAGCACTCTCTCTCCAATGTGACCCATGCTGTCTGATGGCATTTGCTGTCCCCCCCAGGTATCAATGTGTGTATTTTTGCATGGCAGAACCTTAGTGTGGTGAAGGTATGGTGGGTTGATGCCAGAGGTGAGATATCTTGTCATTCCATGGCACACTTGTCAAATAAGAGACCTGCTCGTGGCCTATTTCCTGTGCCTGGAATGTAAACACTTCCTTTAGAATGTGTCTGGAGCCACTTTTTGCCTGAGGCTTTATGTAGAACATGCAGGAGGACACGACTTTTCTCTCTAGTGTCGAGAGATTCCAAATCATTTCAGCCAGAGCTCCCAGATAAAAATGTACATGCAAATTAGTTTACTCTAAGCATAGCTCTTGGTCAGATAGTAGTTTTCCTTCATAAACATCAATATTTACTTAGTATTTCTTTAACTCTTTAAATGCCAAATATTCAGAGCCATAATTTTAGGTCTTTATAAATACATTGCTTTTGAGTTATGTTTATTCTGACTTTTATTGTTAATTCTCATAATTCATTTGCAAACTGGAAACATCTTGAAATAAAGAAAATTATTAGAGTGCAGTGAAAGTTACTTTAAATTCCATTGATTATTCATATGTAATGGATATCCACAACTGAAGACATCTTAACTAAAGCAACAACAACAAAAGTATTGCGTTGATATTCCATTGATGTAAGTGGATAATTGGAATGCCATTAATGCTCTCCACCAAATAGTTTCAGACTTGGACCATTCTGGGCACATAGAGGAATTGTGTTCATGGACTACTAATGTTTATATGGAGTCATGGAAATGGCTCTGTCCGATGAGTTGTGAGGAAAAGTGGAATTGCTCACTTCTGAGCACAGTGCTTTCGTTGTTCGATTAAGATAAGGAAGATTTCCTTACTTGTGGCATGAAGACCTTCTCTCTGTCAACCTGAATTGATGAATGACTAAAATGAGAGGAGCCTTTGCTCCAAACCCTTGCCAAACTGTGTTGGCCAGGAAGCATGAATGAAGAATAATTTTCCTGTTTTTAGAATTTTTGTTTTCCTTCCTGTAACTTAACCTAGCCTCTTATGACTCATGTAATGTCTAATGGAGGATTGAAGAATAATTATGATGATTGTGCTCAAAGGTGCATAGACATATTGGTGATATGTTCTGTAACTCAGTGGGAGTAATATGATGTCCAGGTTAATGTATCATATTTTTTGGGAGGAACTCACCCACATGTACTCAACATTGTACTGAAAGTAGCTGTATTTGAACTTCCTGCTAACAACCTGTGAAATTTATTTTGGTATTTATCAAAATGTTCTTGTTCTAGCCTACTTACAATTAACTCCAAAATCACTGTAAAACTCCTGTATTTATAAGAGATCATTTTTTCAACTTTTATTTTAAAAGTTACTTGAGTTTTTCTGTATTTTAAAACTAAATTAGAGAAGGGGTATTGTGGTCTTTTGTTGAGTCATGATTGTTACAAAACTAAGTGAAAAACATTCATTTCGCCATGGTAGTTTTTACTGGACTGTGAAGACTTGTACTTTCTGATCCTTTGTCCTTCCTTTCTGCTATTCTTTTCCTGTATTTTTCTTCTTCTTTCCCCTTTTCCCAGTCTCTCTCCCATCCTTCCTCTCTCTCTCTCTCTCTCTCTCTCTCTCTTTCCTTGTGTTCCTTTATTTTTTTAATGCATAGGCTATGATTTATAAATGTTCATCTATAGATTAGTTATTGTAATAATTTACACAGAATGTTATTAATATATACACGGAGACATTTTTGGTAAACAAATATTTCCATGGTAGTTCTTGGGGAGTTTGTAATCACTTAGTAAGCACTGTTTCATTAATCTTAACAGTTTTCTTGTAGGTTAATTATATAGTAATAATTAACTTCCCCTTTGAGTAGGTGGGTTTTTGTCACAGAAGTATTCTTACCTCTCCTGAGAGGTGGAAGGGAAAACGTAGGCTGCTATAAACTTTAAACAAACCTCTGCCTTACTTATTGAGGAGGGAATAGTTCTTCCCAATGTTAGTGGAATGCTGACAAGCTTTGTTCTGAGGGGCTGTGCATTCATTCCACTTATTTCCCTAGCTTTCCTGCTGTCAAGAATTTTGGATTATGATATGCTCATTAATTACAAGAGACACACTCCAGGAGTCAAAGGAGAGTATATAATCCATTGAGCAACTGAGAAATTAGAAAATAAACAACATTCTGCTTTTTATAAAAAAAAAAAATTGTGTTCTGAGGAAAACTGAGGGATGGAACTGATTGCCTGTTCAGTTCTCACATGTGCGTATTGCTGAGATGTAACACACACACACACACATACATGACTGTGTACTTTAAGCATTATGTTATATGTACATATAATGTAAAGAGAGAATTTTACTAGTTTGAAAGTATTCCCTGCTAAATTACATTTACTAATTTTTAAATGGGCTGGGATTTAGTTCAGTTGGTAGAGCGCTGTGCGGCAGTCTCTGAGGTCCCGAGTTCAATTCCCAGCACCCCAAAAATGGGAGAAGGGGCTGGCAATCCACTCCCAGGAAATCCTGAAACAGTCAGCCATTGAAAACCCTATGAGGGTCGCTGTGAGTCGGATACCAACTCAATGGCACCTAACAACAACAACAACAACAACAACAACAACAACAATTTTTAAATATACATTTAACTGGACTGACCAATGAGAATTCATAGGAATTGTAAAAAATGAAAACAGAGAGAAAAAAGCGCAATAAAACAAACTTGCAATGGAAATTTTAAACTTTAAGTTCATTTGTTTGAAAATTTACTTGGAGTCTTTTTGAATAAATGCATTCAGAGTGGTATTTGGTGGATCTGTTTGGATATTAGAAATTAAAGTTTTACTTAGGATTTAAGAATAAGTCATCTGCCAAGTAGGCCTCTAAAAGTGGAAGGCATGTTTCAATTTGAAAAGACTTACCAGTTTTACATTTATGTAAATAGGTTTACATGTATCAATTTTACATTTCTGTAGAAGTCATGTATAATTCTCTTTAATCATTGACTGTTCTTAGAAACTTTGTTGTGTTCTAGATCCCACATATTCCACAGCTATAAATTCAGTTTCAGGTTTTAGGTATGTCCTTACAGAAGTTAATTTTATTTTAAAACAAAAATTGCTACCAGACACAAAATGCCACAGCAGTCAAGAGTCAGAATTCCTAGATTCAAATTTGTTTCCCCATTTTTAGCTCTGTGGACTGCAGAATATTACACATCTCTCTAAACCTCAGAGACCAACCTCCCTCCCCTTTTTCCCCCTCCCCCTTGAAATGGTGAGGATTTTAATGAGGGTGGAAATCTGGAGACTGAAGTAATGCATGTAAATCACTGGGCCACATACACATAAAAGATATCAATGACTGGATTGTGTAGTACAGTCTCAATAAATGTCACATTTCAATAATTAGGTTATCTTGGAACAATTTGCAGCATTCTTTCTCTCTCTCTCTTTCCCTCTCTCTCTTTCTCCCCCCTCCTGCCATTCGTTCATTTTTTTCCTTTGGTTTTTCTGAGACAGAGTCTCACTGTGTAACCTGGGCTGGGCTGGCCTAGAACTCTATGTAGCACAGGCTGGCCTTAAACTTGCATTAATCCTCCTGCCTCTGCCTTCCTTGTGTTGGGATTACAGGCATGTGGCACCATGCCCAACTACATTAGGGTTCCTTACTACAACAAATGACATTTGATTCATAGTAAAAATTAATCCATTTAATTACTAGACCTCAAAGAAATTAAAATGTCTCAAGGATTGTTCAGTCTATGGAAATATGACATTTTTCTTGTTTTTATTTCCTCTGATTTCTCATGTTCCTGAGGAAAACAATCTAAATTGACATAACTGTTTTCTTTTACTCATTTAAAAATAAATGAACCACTGCCCACAGCATCACCAATTTTTTTCCATTTAAAACGATACTCAGTTGTATTTGGCCACCAAGGCAACTTCATCTTCTGGGTATTTTCTTGGCAATATGTATGTCTTATTTGTTTTATCCTTTCTTGATAATGTTAGAATGAAGTGGGTTTGTATTTTATTGGCAATATTAGGTTAAAATCTGTATTCTAATTTCTTTCTAAGGATTGGCACACATGTTTAAGTGAACTATCATTTATGTCTTGGTGTTCCACGAATTTCTTTTTCCTTCTGAGTAGTGATTTTCCCTTGATAAATATCTTACTTCTGCTCCCATCCTAACATGTATTCTTAGGCATATTGCAGAAAAATAACAGCAATAATATATAAATCCATATTCTATTTCCAAAAGGTCATTCTTTTTTATTTTCAATTTTGTAAAAAATGTACTTTTGAACATTACTACTAAGAACCTTAGAAATATTATGTTAGATTTTTTTAATCTTTGTTTTATTTGGCAATTCATTGAAGTGCTGTTTTCCCATATTGGAGAATGTACAAAACTAATGATCATTAGTTAATTGTCTTTGACATGAGTTGTACTATTTGTTTTTCTTCAGTAAAGGTTTTGGGTTTTTAGTGTTTATTTTTGATAACATCTTTTTTATTAGTGGATATTGTACACAATAATTGATTAT